>JAKSZU010000001.1:17341190-17518690 GCA_026018925.1 Tupaia tana
TCCAATTAAGTATATTATTTTGAATTGTTTAAAACAGCAATAGTGGGGGACCAGCAAGCGGTGTGGCAGTTAAAGGACTGGACACTCCCACATTGCTGACCATGGTTCAAGTCCTGGATCTGGTAGTTTGCTTTCTCACTTTCTCTCTGTCTCTATCAATTTTTTTTTAAAAATTAACGAATAAATAATATTAAATAAATACATCTTAAAAAACGGCAATAGTGTTGGCAGAAAATTATTATATACTTCCATTCATTCATTTAGTCATTCATTTATTCACTTAAGTGCTGGTTTTCCAAAGAAACAAAACCAATAGAATTTAGAGAGTTGGGACCAGCAGTTAGCGTAATGGCTATGTTGCTGGACTCCCATGTAGTCGACCGTGGTTCGCGTCCCGGACCCGGTGGCTTAAACTCACACCAGGCGCGTGTGCGTGCGTGCCCAAGATCCCGAGAGGAGAATGGAGGAGAAGGGATTGGGGGGATTTCTCGCTTTCTATCTCTCTGTCTCTCTCTGCCTGTCTGGCGAGCGCATGCGCCCTATAGCAAAAACCTCTCCAAAAAAAAAAAAAAGAGAGAGAGAGTTGGAAAGCATCTGTAGAATCAGAGACAGTGTGGGAGGTGGGTGGGAAATGGCAGAGGATAAGAAGGAAGAAATTAAGGGGAAAAAAAAGAGCAAAATATATAAGAAACAAAAAATGGAAAATTATTTATTGATGATAATAAGTATGGTAATATCCCTGATTGAGCCAATATTCAGTGTATTCTGGATGGAAAAATTCAGTTTTGTATTCTGTAATGATGTACCATGAATGAATGTAAAACAGATAAATTTAAATTTTTAAAAATGTATAGAGAGAGATGAATAAGAAGGGATTTATTATGAGAACCAGCTCATGTGATTATGGGGCCTGAGGAGTCCAATGAACTCTGCAAACTAGAGAACTAGGGAGGCTGGTGGCATCACTCAATCTAAGTCCAAAGGCCTGAGGACGAGGCAGGGCAACAGTACAGCTCTCAGTCCAAAGTCACGGGACTAAGAACCTAAGAGCCTCCAGTACAAGTCTAAAAACTGGATAAACTGGACTTCTGTTATCCCAGGGCAGAAAATGGGTATCCCAGCTCCAGGAGGGACAGGGAGACATAGAGTACGCAAATTCGCCTTTATCTGCCATTTTGTTCTAACCAGGATCTTGACTGATTGGATGGTGTTCGCTCACATTGGATAAGGACAGATCTTTACTCAGTCTACTGATTCAAATGCTATCTCTTCCTGAAATACCCTCATAGACATACCCAGAAATTATGCTTTACTGGCTATCTGGTATCCCTTATCCTAGTCGAGTTGACATCTAAAATTAACAATCACACATGCCTACGAGGTAATAACTACTAGACGGTTCAGCGATAAATATGTCCTTTCCCTAAGTAGATTAATCGTAGAAGAGAGAGGTGATTATAACACAGTAAGGTATGTTGCTATTACAAGTATGTTTACAGGATATGGAAATAGGACAAAGTTGCTGTGAGTACAAAAGAGGAGACATAGAAGTGACTACACAAAGATCCCCAGGGTTCTGACTCTAGCAGTGCTCATTCCAGAAAGGAGCAGGAGAGTTTGCCAGAGCTACTGTTACGTGATACAAGTGGGCTGCTCCCCAGTACTATATTGGTTACATTTCACTGGTCACCTTATCCAGTTCCATTTCTGAGTACCTCTGCGATTACAGTAAAGGTTCACATTTATTCCATGCAGAACTTGAAAAGATCTTAGTTGGATTCTGAGGCTATATCCTCTATTTACATTTGATCCTCCAACTTACTCATGTTTACCCTCAGCACTCAGCAACCAGATTCTGATCCTGACTGATTTTAGAACCCGTTTATTTATAATCTCTGTACTGGGGGGAGAGTTCCTCTCAAATTATCTTTTTAATGTAGTTCAACTTTTCTATTTTCATATACATGAGTCAATGATGTTGTAGGCCTTATCTTTTTTTTTTTTCTTTTTTTTTTGGGGGGGGGAGAGGTTTTTTCGCTATAGGGCGCGGTGCGCTCGCCAGACAGACAGAGAGAGACATAGAGACAGAAAGCGAGAAATCACCCCCCAGGGGGGATGGTCACGCCGCAATCCCTTCTCCTCCATTCTCCTCTCGGGATCTTGGGCACGCACGCACACGCGCCCGGCGTGAGTTGTAAGCCACCGGGTCCGAGACGCGAACCGCGGTCGACTACGTGGGAGTCCAGCGACATAGCCATTACGCTAACTGCTGGTTCCCAAGGCCTTATCTTTTTCAAAAAGATCAAAGTTATAAAAACTTTCTTTGAGGGAAACAAATTTATGACATAGAGACTACCACAAAAATTACAGGCATAGGGGAGGTAGGTTTTTCTATCGAGGCATATTTGAGCAAACAATTTGAAGTCAGTTTGAGTAAGAGGCTACAATTTTCCTAATGTAATAAAATGGCAAATCTATGGAAAAAGCAAGGTGAACAACCAGTGAAATCATTCTATTGACATTTAAAGAGATGAGTGTAAAGAGACTTCAAAAAAATTGTGGGAAAGTGAATTAAAGCACGAACTGATTTTGGTGCAAAAAAAATGTTGAAATCCATAATTACTTTATAAGTCTTGTGTTGCTGTTTTGCCATAGGCATGTGAGCTTACCAGAGAGAGAGAGACAATAAGAGTGAAAGTGAGAAATCACCTCTCAGAGGGGCTGGCCATGCCACAATCCCTTCTCCAGTCTCCTCTTGGGATTTTGGGCATGCACACACATGTGCCCAGCATGACCTTCAAGCCACCAGGTCCAGAACTTGCACCATGGTTGACCATGTGGAAGTCCAACATCTTAACCACCATACCATCTGCTGGCCCCCAGTTTTATATAATGCATATTTTTCATTAACTTTTTGAGACCCCTCATATTTTCAACTGTGACTGAGACATTGGCCTTTGTCTTTGTCTTTGTCCTGAAAAGGAGATAAAACATGTGACCTGTAAAATTCCCAGTCAAAACTCGCAGGAGTGGGACCAGCAGTTAGTGTAATGGCTATATCGCTGGACTCTCACGTAGTCAACCACGGTTTGAGTCCCGGACCCGGTGGCTTAAACTCACGCCGGGCGCGTGTGCGTGCATGCCCAAGATCCCGAGAGGAGAATGGAGGAGAAGGGATTGTGGTGTGGCCAGCCCCCCTGGGGGTGATTTCTCACTTTCTATCTCTTTGTCTGTCTGTCTGTCTGGCAAGCGCATGCGCCCTATAGCAAAAACCTCTTCAAAAAACAAAAACAAAAAAAAACTCCCAGGAGTGGCCTTTGCATCAGTAACTCTCTTCCTGACAATGAAAAGTTGAATGACATGTGAGTTCCACTTTGAGGGGGTCCAAGAAACTGAAGTGGGAATGGGGATTTGCTCTGAGCAGGCAGATTAGCAAACGCCTGCTTCCTACGGCTGATCAGTGGTGATAGCTGAGATGTTGAGGCCTAGGTAAGCTGGCAGGTGATATCTATATCCTTGACCTGTGAGTATTAAAAACAAAATGAACAACACTAAGTCCACTCTGGGAGGACAAAGACACCACTATCTTTTTTTTTTTTTTTGGAGAGGTTTTTGCTATAGGGCGCGTGCGTTCGCCAGACAGAGAGAGACAGAGAGATAGAAAGCGAGAAATCACCCCCCAGAGGGGCTGGCCACGCCACAATCCCTTCTCCTCCATTCTCCTCTCGGGATCATGGGCACGACACGCACACGCGCCCGGCATGAATTTAAGCCACCGGGTCCGGGACTCGAACCGCGGTCGACTACGTGGAAGTCCAGCGACATAGCCATTACACTAACTGCTGGTCCCGAGACACCACTATCTTTAAACCCCCATTTCTTAGGAGATTTCCAAACCATCCTCATTTGACCCTCTCTCAAACCTTACAAAAGAAGATACAGGTGTTGTGATTTAAGTGAGAAATATGCTGAGAAATTACTCTTAATCATATCAAGTACCTCATTGGTGTTTGCAGATTGAATATTAGTAGCAAAATGGAAATAGATTTGGTTAAGGTAGCTGAAGCCTGCATGGCTAACCGCAGCTCAAATCTTGGTCCCAGCAAGTTGAGAAACATGCCAGGCTCATGTGTGTGCCTGCCTAAAATCCTGACTGTAAGGAATAATGGAGGAAAAGGGATTAGGACGTGGCCACACCCCTTTGGGGGATGCCTGCCCTCTCCCTTGATTTGGTGAATGTACATGACCTCTGACAATAAATAAATAAATAAATAAATAAATAAATAAATAAAAATGTATTTTTTAAGAATTATTTTATGGGACCAGCAGTTGGCGTAATGGCTATGTCACTGGCCTCCCACGTAGTCGACTGCGGTTCAAGTCCTGGACCCAGCGGCTTAAACTCACGGCTGGCGCGTGTGCATGCGTGCCCAAGATCCCGAGAGAATGGAGGAGAAGGGATTGCAGCGTGGCCAATCCCCCGGAGGGTCATTTCTTGCTTTCTATCTCTCTGTCTCTCTCTGTTTTTCTGGCAAGCACACGCACCCTATAGCAAAAACCTCTCCAAAAAAAATTTATTATTTTATTTAACTTTATTTATTACTATTATTTTAGTATTTCCAGAAGAGGGAAAGCAAGCCTCCAGGTACGCAACTCGAACCATGGTTGACCATGTGGGAGTCCAGCGTGCTTAACCACCACGCCACATGCCGGCCCCAAAAATGTATTTTATAACATAGAAATAACATTCTCTTTTGGTGCTATCCCTCTTTCATTTGAAGTTTATAATCCCATCTACCAAAAAGTACAGTGAACTGTGACAGGCCTTTGTACCTGTCCTTTGTAGATCAGAAAACAATCCTAGGACCCAAAACTGAGTCCTAGGGGCTGTCAGAAGCCCAATGCATATCCTCGTCAAGTTAGTTAATCTGATGACAGTCAGCTGATCTTTTACTATATTTGCCTTATTCACTGTACAGTCTATTATCAAATGTGTCCTGGCCTTACTGACATGTCTTGGTGTGAAGATGCTAAGATCAGTAAGTTACGTGGAGAAAGCGTCATCAAAAAGTCAGGCAGAGTCATAGAAATATGACTCAGAAATATCCTCCCTAGCCTTCAGTGACCTCATTACTCATCTCTTCTGCAAAAAGAGGACTAGAATAGAGCAAACTCATCTGGTAATTTTGCAATTTTAGTGTAAAAAGATTGGTAAAAAAGATAATCTGCAAATTATCAAATAGTAGAGTTCTTCCTCAATTGAAGGGGAAATAAGTTAACGTTTTTAATCATCTGAATTGTTTTTCCTCCCAGAAATGTTTAAGTCACTAGTCTTCTGCTGCTAGTGAACTAACAGGCAGCCAGATAAATGAACAAGAACAAATGAGGGACCAGCAGTTAGCGTAATGGCTATGTCGCTGGACTCCCATGTAGTCGACCGTGGTTCAAGTCCCGGACCCGGTGGCTTAAACTCACTCTGGGCGCATGTGCGTGAGTACCCAAGATCCCGAGAGGAGAATGGAGGAGAAGGGATTGCAGCATGGCCATCCCCCCGAGGGGTGATTTCTCGCTTTCTGTCTCTGTCTTTCTGGCGAGCACACGTGCCCTGTAGCAAAAACCTCTCCAAAAAAGGGAAAAAAAAAGAACAAATGAGTTCATAGCAGCAAGCACAGAGACTACCAATGCTAAAAACAGCTTTTAATGTTTTAACTTTTTTCAGGAATGTGTACTTATGACAGTGATTTTTGCTTGCACAGTTTCTCTTAGGAAAATTTTTCTTAGGAAGACAGCTAGTGGCATGGTGGTTAAGGCAGCTAGATCCCGTGTGCCTGACTATATGGTTCAAGTACCAGACCTAGCAGCTTGAACCTCACCATGGTACATGGGCATGTATGCCTAAAATCCTAAGAGGAGAATGGAAGAGATGGGATTGAGGCACGGGCCATCCTCCTTGAGGTGATTTCTCTCTTTCTCTTGCTCTCTCTGTGTCTCTCTCCAGCAAGTACACGTAACCTATAGCAAATTAAAAAAAAAAAAAATGTTCTTGGTTTGCAAGATGGCCTAGAATCTAGCAATCATTCTTGGTATGACAGAACCATGGCTTTCAAGTGCTCTGATACCCAATGAAAGTTAAGAACCACAGCTCTGTCTTAAAGGACAATGGTTGATGGTCTTTACAAATTGAAATTTGGAAAGATGATACAAAGATCAGCTGAAGGGGGGAAAAAAAGTGGATGTAAAATACAGAACTTGGGATCAGCAGATGGCATAATAGTTTTGTTGCTGGACTCCCATGTGGTCAACAGCAGTTCAAGTCCCAGACCCAGCAGCTTAAAGCTCACACTGGGTGCATGCGCATGTGTGCCAAAGTCTCAAGAGGAGAAAGGAGGAGAAGAGATTGTGGCAAGGCCATCCCCAAGGGGTGATTTCTCGCTTTCTGTCTCTGTCTCTCTGTTGAGTACACGTGCTGTGTAGCAAAAATCTCTTAAAAAAAAAAAAAAAAATACAGAACATACTACCAGCTGGGCATCCTTATGTGGGAAATGTCATTGGCCTTCCTGATGGGAAGAATGTTGCCATCTAATTCAAGGACACATCAAGATGGAGGCTATAATTTCCTTGTTCCTATGGTGCATTTTATCCTAACATAAAAAGAAAGCAGGAAAAAAAAGGAAGAGTAAGAAAGGGCCCCCAAAAAATGTGTTTTAAAAGTTTTATCTCTGACAGCCCTGCAATTTTCCCTCTTGCTGGTGAAAACATAAGAGCACAAACATCCCTATCTTCACATCAAGGTAAATTGTTCATACACCAAATTCCTAATTTACAACTTCCTAAGTGGAGGGACTATGTCTCTTGCAGCCATATTCACAGAATATTACAGCTGTAAAGGGCCTTAAAAAGTCATGTTTGGGGCCGGCAGGTGGAGTGGTGGTCAAGGTGCTGGACTCCCACATGGTCAACCATGGTTCGAGTCCTGGACCTGGAGGCTTGCTTTCTTACTATTCCCTCTCTCTGGTAAAATTAAAAAATAATAATTAATAAATAAAATTAGATAATTTTGAAAAGGTCAGGTTTCACTGTAATCATGTGCATCAAAAGATGTACGGTCTCACCTGTGTATATAGAAAATAGCGTTGTCCATGACACATCTCGTTCCTGTGCAGTAGGGCTAGGGCGCCATCTAGTGACAAGGACCAATACAGTGGTGAGCACAAAAATAGCCTCCATTTGTTCCAGTCTTACTTTAAACATTATAGTTTCTATAGTTCACTTTCTCATGACAAAGCGATAAAGTATTTTGAAAATAATCCACATTTTACCTAAAAACAGTATGCATTTAAAATAGAGCTTATGAACTGAGTCTGTAAACATTAACTTGACATTTTTGGCTAAGGGACTTTTTTGGTGCAATTATACCTTGAGTTTAAGAAACTAGAGAGCAGGAAAAGGTGGGGACAGGGATTGGAATTTCACAATGACTGATATCTTTTTTCTGGTGCCAAACCCAGTTCAAGTATCAGTGCTTTTATATCCCAACAACTTCTTTATGGTCTCATGACTGCCTTCTCAACATGGATTGAACATTAGTCAAAAAACTTTCAAGAAGAAAACTAGAGCACCAAAGCCCAATTGTCACCTAATGTTTAAGAAGCCTAAGCAACTTGGATTGCCTCCAGAAACAAAAGTTATGCAACGGTCACTGGGACCTCTTCAGCCCGGGTCGGAGACATGGCAACCATGACAGTGAGCACATCTAACTCTGATCCTTCTTCCCTTAGGCCTAAAATTATAATTTCTAAAAATCCCTAGTGATACTAGTTTCCACACATTTAAGGTTTAACTATTAAGTCTAATTAAACTGGAATGACTTTGAATGGCGTGGGCCACTTGCTTCTGAATTCCCAGAAGTGCTTGCGCTGTGCTGGGGTGAAACAGCCTGTTTCTGAAAGCTGAATGTGGGCTTGAGGGAGAAGCTGAGGCACGAATGAAGACTAAGAGGGCTGGAGTTCAGTCAAGGAAGACGAGGGGCTCCTTTGGTCTTAAACCAAGGTAGAAGACTTGAGTCTCGAGTGCCTTTTCCTAAGGACAGCTTAGGAAGTAAAACCATTGAAAATAAAATGCCTGTTTGCCTAGGGGCCCCTGCCTACATTAAACAGCCACTGGGTATCTCAGGAAGGGACCGGACAAAAGGTATCTGTCCATAAACTGGCCTAAATTTAATTCTTCCACCATTAAGCTGGAACAGGGGGCTTGACCAAGAGCATTCGGTACTGTGGACAAAAGCAGCCCAGGCTGACTGACTGAAATTAAATAGGACTCCTCTTTATGTTTTTCTGTGTGCTGTACTTAGCCTAACAATATGAGATGCTTGCAGTTTTGTATCTTGCCTTGAACAATTCTTTTGTTGTAGGTATAATTTCCCAATTCATCACACTAATACTGTTTGGATCTTACTTGACATGCTCTGTTGTGCAAGAAATGCCCAATTTATTTCGACAGTTATTAAGTCTTAGAGTTAATATCCTTTATCTAATATATCCTGTCTGTCACTATACTATGAGGAAACCTATTTTCCTTGCCTTTCCCAAAGGTTCTTTCATAGAACTGTGGAGTACTTCCTTGAGTAATACGTTGAGAGAGATTTTTGCTATAGGGCGTGTGCACTTGCCGGAGATAGAGACAGAAAACAAGAAATCACTGCCCCGTAAGGATGGCCACACCACAATCCATTCTCCTCCATTCTCTTGAGATTTTGGGCATGCACGCATGAGTTTTAAACCACCAGGTCCGGGATTTGAACTGTGTCCAACTACGTGAAAGTCCAGTGACATAATCATTACACCATCTGCTGGTCCCAATACTTCTTGAACATCAGGAACCAACGGCTGCTTCTGTGGGTTCACGGTCAACTCCCTGGGCATGTTCTAGTCCCATCCCTTGACTCTCCATCCCAACGCAGGTGCCAAGCAGCCTCTGGTCAACTAAGTCAAGGAAATTAGCATCCTGGCTATAGACCTAGGTCTGGAGGAATCTCTTTTTCCCTTGCTTAACTGAAAGTTACCCCTCCCAACTTCAATCAAGTTAAATGTACATACTCTCTGGCAATTAAATAAAATAATAATAAAAGTCCCACTTTCTCAGGTGGTCTCAGGAAAGGAGTTTCAAAGATCATCTTTCTTTATGAAAAAAATTTTGTGGTGAAAGTGCTGTTGGTTTTATTAATTTTACCTCTTTTCTATTCTGAACTCTCAAGGCCTGCTTTTCTTAACCCAGGGAGTAACTACTGGCAGACTGAAACTAAAAATTATTCTGTTGCCAAAAAGTTAAAATAAATCAAAGGCAATTTGTACTTGGAGGATTACTGAACTAAATACAAAGAACAAAAGAACTACAAGGACCCTAAGATTTGTCTTCTACTGAATTAAACTTTTTCTAATTCTTAGAACAGTTCTTGGTATACAGTAACTATTATTATTATTATTATGGAATACTAAATTGAAACTGATGCTAACTTGAAATTGATAAATGATACACTTTATTTTTCCATTCACTTGCATCAACATTTTAAGCTGCTTATGAATTTCATTCATTTTATTTTTTGAGAGAGATTTTTGCTATCAGGGGCATACACTCACCAGAGAGACAGAGAAAAACAGAGAGACAAAATGCTGGCAATCAGTGCCCGGGGGGATGGCCACACTCTAATCCCTTCTCCTCCAGTTTCCTCTCACAATTCTGGACACACATGTATGAACATGTGCCCAATGTGAGTTTTAAGCACTGGGTCCGGGACTCAAACCATGGTCAACTACGTGGGAGTCCAGTGACATAACCATTATGCCATCTGCTGGTACCTCATTCATTTTCTTAGAAAAGGCAATTTCTTAAAAAGCCTAAAGTATACCTTTTCTGACATTTATTTCATAGAAACTGAATAACTAGGAAATGTATAAGAAATACACAGAACTTTAAATGTGGACTCTATAATAAAGAGAACTGTTCAGTAATAATGGATACCATGAATTTCTTTCTTTTTCCTAGTGTGTGCACTTGCCCGAGAGTGAGCAAGCATGCGCACATACCCTGCCCCCAAGGACCGTGGTCACACAGCAACTCTTCTACATTTCTCCCTCCTATCAGGATTTGGGGCATGCATACACATATATTTGGCATGTTTTTCATGCCACCAAAGCCAGGATTCAAACCACTGCTGGCCATGTGAAATCTGGTTCATTTAATGCTGGCCCCCCCATACCTTGAATTTCTAGAGTTATAATACTACTATTTTTAAAAAATTCTATGAGAGAAGTCAAGTTCATCGACCTCCTATATTCTTGGGTATATAAAATTAAACTGCAATGTAACCTTTGGGAAAAGAAGGGACCAGCAGATGGGACAGTGGTTAGAATGCTGGACTCCCACATGGCCAACCACGGTTCAAATCCAGGGCCTGGCGGCTTTCTTTCTTTCTTTCCCTTTCTCTCTTTAATTTACAAATTAAATTTACAAATTAAAAATAGTAACAATAAAATAATTCTTTTAAAAAATTTAGGAAAACAGTAACTTTTTTATTAGCATTTCAGCAAAGTTCACACGAGACATATTCAAATTATGATACCTCAAAGTTAAAGAGGAATAAAATATACCTAACTGTACAAATTATATACAAAAATAAAATTAAGGACTTAAAACAATTTCTTGAAAAGAGTAAAGAAAAAAGTCTTTTGACAAAATAAAAAAGACTGGGAAAAAGAAAAAAAAGTTTCCTGATTAATACTTAATTTTAGGAATTCAGTATAAAGAATAAGACATATTTCTTTACAATTTTGGAAACGTCTAGCTTGGAACTCTTAACATTGTGTGCTCACAAATTTCAGGTGGTTGGGGGACAAGTAGTTGGCATAATGGCTATGTCACTGGACTCCCATGTAGTCGCCTGTGGTTCAATTCCCGGACCTGGTGGCTTAAACTCATGCCAGGTGCATGTGCATGCATGCCCAAGATCCCAAGAGGAGAATGGAGAAGGGATTGCAGCGTGGCCATCCCCCTAGGGGGTGATTTCTCACTTTCTGTCTCTGTCTCTCTCTGTCTTCTGGTGAGCCCTAGAGCAAAAACCTCTCCAAAAAAAAAAAAAAAAATTCCAGGTGCCCACATCTTTTGGCTGGTCAACTAGCAGTGACGGTCTTTTTTGCCCTACAGTTTTCTTTGGGCTTCGCATAGTTCCATGGCCGTCTATTCTCTGTGAATCCATAGAGTTTTCTAAGTGCCACTCGAGCAGCTTCTTCTTCTGCAACCAATACTGTTTCTCCAGGGCCTTCTGCAAGCAACTTTTTATCACTGTAAAGAAAACAAACAGCAGTCTTAATTTACACAGAGCATCATAGAACACAGTACACAAAGCAGCTGGGTTTCTAAATCTTACTTTGATAATAACATCCACCAGAAGTAACAATATAGCATTAGATATACCATCTTATGGATTTATTTTTAAAGAATTATTTTATTTTATTCATTCAGTCATTTATTTTGACCAGAGAAGGACACAGAGAAAGAGAGAGAGGGAAAGTGAGAAAGCAAGCCCCCAGGTCCGGGAACTAGAACCGTGGTCAGCCATGTGGGAGTGTCCAGCACTTTAACTACCACGCCACCTACCAGCCCCTAGATATATCATCTTTTGGATTTTAATCAGTTTTTTGCAAGTTTACGATATAGTTAGACACAGAATCATTTACAGTTCCATAGAAACAAATAGTTAGATCCAGTATTTCTTGGGTCAAAAAGACAAGGTGTACTTACGTAAATGTGGGTTTGTTTGTAATTATTAGTAGGAAACTTAGAAAAACATATAAACACGTTCTTATAAAAACTTGAAACTATTAAAAATATTGAGGGCCCAGCCACAGTGGCAGAGCAGCAGTGTGCTACTCTGCAACACGGGAAGCCATATGCGAGTTGCAGGTTCAGTTCCAGGTTGACCTGTGCATGCTGGGTGGGTACTCACAGCCTGTAATACCAGCTAAATGGGAAGGCCTGAGGAAAGAACTGGAAAAGGAAGGAAGGAAAGGAAGGAAGGAATGAAGGAAAGGAAGGAAGGAAGGAAGGAAGGAAGGAAAGGAAGGAAGGAAGGAAGGAAGGAAGGAAGGAAGGAAGGAAGGAAGGAAGAAAGGAAGGGGAAGGGAAGGGAAGGGAAGGGAAGGGAAGGGAAGGGAAGGGAAGGAAAGAAGGAAAGAAGGAAAGAAGGAAAGAAGGAAAGAAGGAAAGAAGGAAAGAAAGAAAGAAAGAAAGCCAGCCAGCCAGCCAGCCAGCCTAAGCCCCTGCTGGGAGGCCTGTCTTTCACTTTCTCTTTCTTTCACTCAATAAATAAGTAAATTCACTTTAACACAAATAAGAAATCATTTTATGTTTTTTTTTTAATTTAGAACTTGTGACTTTAAAAACTGTCTCAAATATAAATTTATTTATTTATAATCCACTCTCATGTATCCCCTAAATATAGTGAGGTAACACAATAAATACCAAATGTTGACTATTTGTAATCTAGTAAAACTACATAAAACTGAGGATTGCTCAGCTTTACAGATACTATAACTAACTTTCTTCTTTACGAATGTAAAAATGTTGCTGTGAAAGCAAAAGATATGCATATTAAATAACTATAATCCTATTTGTTTTGCTACTTCTCAATTATATCTAACTACTTCTTGGAAATTACTTTACAATTTCACCTATGCAATTAAAAGCATCTCTGAAAGTTTCATGCAAATCAAGATCTCAGATTGAATGGAAGTCGACTTGAAAGATCAGAACTAAATTAAAGAAAAAGGAGCACAGCTACACGAGTAGAAGCACTACAACATGAAAGGAATTTGCTAAGAAACATTTCTTATGATTATTTGAAATGAAACAAAGGTTAGTCATGCAAGTTAATCAAGTACATATTTGCCAAAAGTAAGGAACAGAGAAATTCATCTAAGAATGAATTTCAAGCACAAAAGACTTATCATCATGTTCTTAGTCCACTAATGCTAATATCACTAATAGTCTTTTAAGAAATCATGTAACATCTGGGAACCAACAGTTAGCATAATGGTTATGTCGCTGGACTCCCATGTAGTCGACCGTGGTTCGCGTCCCGGACCCGGTGGCTTAAAACTCAGGCTGGGCGCATGTGCGTGCGTGCCCAAGATCCCGAGAGGAGAATGAAGGAGAAGGGATTGCGGCGTGACCATCCCCCCTGGGGGGTGATTTCTCGCTTTCTGTCTCTATGTCTCTGTCTGTCTGGCGAGTGCACGCCCCTATAGCGAAAAATCTCTCCAAAAAAAAGAAGAAGTCATGTAACATCTAGGAAAAACTACCACCCAATGACAGTCATTGTTAGTAATATGGCGGGACCAGCAGTTAGAGTAATGGCTATGTTGCTGGACTCCCACGTAGTCGACCGCGGTTCGCGTCCCGGACCCGGTGGCTTAAACTCACGCCGGGTGCATGTGCGTGCGTGCCCAAGATCCCGAGAAGAGAATGGAGGAGAAGGGACTGCGGCGTGGCCATCCCCCCTGGGGGGTGATTTCTCGCTTTCTGTCTCTCTGTCTCTCTCTGTCTGTTTGGAGAGCGCACGTGCCCTATAGCAAAAACCTCTCCAAAATATATATATATATATGTGTATATATATATATATATATATATATATGTATATATATATATATATATATATATATATATGGCAAATTACTTCTTACCAATTTTTTTATAATTATTTATTTTATTTTATTTATTTATTTGTTTGTTTGTCTGTTTTAATTTGACCAGAGAGAGACAGAGGGTGAGAGTGAGATAGAGAGGAAGTGAGAAAGCAAGCCACCAGATTCAGGACTTGAACCCTGGTCGGCCATGTGGGAGTGTCCTGAGCCTTAACCACCATGCCACCTGCTGGTCCCAACTTCTTACCAATTTTTAAGATAAAAGACCATTCTGCAAAATTCCCCAATGTAATTAAAAATTATTTAAAAACCACAATAGCTGCATTATGTTATTATATATATACACACACACACACACACACACACACATATATATACACACATATATATATATAAAATTTCCCTCTTGCTGGATACCAAAAGATTTCTAGTTTGTTTTGTTTTGAAGCTTGCTGTATGGTATATGCACTTACCAGAAAGAGACAGAGAGAGAGAGAGAGTGAGAAATCTTTCCCAAGGGAGGTGGCCACACTAAAATCTCTTATCCTTCATTTTCCCCTTGGGATTCTTGGCACACACACACACAAATGCCCAGTGTTTTTCAAGCTGCCGGATCCAGGACTTGAACTGCACAGTCAGCCATGTGGGAATCCAGCTGCCTTAATCTTTGTGGCACCTGCTGGCCCCTCTCGTGTTTTATTAGTTCAATAATCATTTCCTGACAATCACGTTCAGGGAATTGTTCTAGGCATGAGATATAAAGTGGCCAATGACAAATTAAAATCTTTGCTCACAAATTTTTGTCTACAATCTTCAGACAACCAAAGTAGAAATATCAAATCAAAGAACATGAAAATATTAAAGAATCTTGGCATTCTGTCACAATTATAACTATGCTGTACATTTTTTCCTTTTTTTTTTTTGGAGAGGTTTGCTATAGGGCGCATGCACGTGCCAGAAAGACAGAGAGAAACAGAGAGACAGAAAGCGAGAAATCGCCTCCCCAGGGGGGATTGGCCATGCTGCAATCCCTTCTCCTCCATTTTCCTCTCGGGATCTTGGGCATGCACGCACATGTGCCTGGCGTGAGTTTAAGCCACTGGGTCTGGGACTCAAACCACGGTCAACTACAAGGCAGTCCAGCGACATAGCCATCATGCCAACTGCTGGTCTCGCCTTCTAATATCCACATATAAATTGAAGAATGATGTGTTTAAGGTTTGCCAATCTGATAAGCAAAAAGAGCATTTCACTGTTCGGTGTGATTGTAAAGCCACTGGGTCCAGGACTCAAACTGTGTTCAGTCATGCGGGAGTCCAGCTCCTTAACACCATGCCATCTGCTGGCCCCAAAGATGAAACTTTCTACAGTACTATTCATTTTTCTCCTTTGTGATATCTTCCGTTGCTTTTATACCTGCAAAGTCCTTTATGATAACAAAGATTAGAAACATATGTACCTAAATTTTAATCTAGTCACCTAAAATATTTGATGTTTACATTTAACACTTTTTTTTTTAATGTTTTGCAACAAGGCACATGCATTTGCCTGAGAGAGATAGACAGAAAGATAAGAGAGTTGAAAAGTAAGAAATCATCCCCAGGAATGGCCAGACCCCAATCCCATCTCCATTCTCTTAGAGTTTGTAGCATACATGCACATACCCCTGGTGTGATTTTCAAGCCACCAAGTCTAAGACTTGAACCATGGTTGATTATGTAGGAGTCCAGCGCCTTCACCACCACACTACCTGCTGGCCCCTATATTTAACACTTCAATGTTGATACTTGAATTTGAGACAGGTCAATTTTTAATTTTTTTTGTTTGTTTGTTTTAATTGCCAGAGAGTGCATGGCGCTTGCCAGAGAGAGGGGAAGAAACAAGAGAGACAGAAAAAAGGAAGAAAGTCCCACCCTCCAACAGGGCAGAGTCAGACTACAATCTCTTCTCTTCCATTTCTCCATCCTGTCGCAATTTCAGGCACACATGCACATATATCTGGCATGTTTCTAAACTGCTGGGGTTGGGAATCAAACCACAGTCAGCCAAATGGGATCTGATTCCCTTAATTACTAGGATACAAAACTGGTCCAAGGCAGGTCAAGCTTTTACTAATAAAACTAAACAGAATGGGACCAGCAGGCATGGAGATTGTGACAGCTGGAGCCCACGTGGTCAACAGTATCGTTCGAGTCCTGGACCCAGCAGCTTGAAAATCATGCAGGGCTTGTGTGTTGTGTGCATGCTCAAATTTTTTTTTTTTTTTGGAGAGATTTTTGCTATAGGGCGTGTGCGCTCGCCAGACAGACAGAGAAAGACATAGAGACAGAAAGTGAGAAATCACCCCCCGGAGGGATGGCCACGCCGTAATCCCTTCTCCTCCATTCTCCTCTCGGGATCTTGGGCACACACGCACACGCGCCCAGCGTGAGTTTAAGCCACCAGGTCCGGGACTCGAACAGTAGACTACGTGGGAGTCCAGCAACATAGCCATTACGCTAACTGCTGGTCCCTGCATGCTCAAATTTCTGAGAGGACAATGGAAGAGAAGGGACTGTGGCATGGCCAGGCCCCTGGTGGTGGGAGGTGATTTCTCACTTTCTCTTTCTCTGTCTCTATAGAAGCACATACACCTTATAGCAGAAGAAAGAAAGAAAAACAGAAAGACAGACAGGCAGAGAGACTAAAAAGCTCTCAACATGGGCTTATGCATTTTGATGGATAACCAAGCCCTTCCTTTTCTAGTTCTAGGCTCTGTTGAAGCTGCTGACAAGGGTGGACTGAGGTTAAATCTGTAATGAGTCAAACTTTTATTTTTATAGAGACAAATTTAGGCTAACATATATCCCATAAAAATCTACAGTTAACAGTTGGCTAACAAAGCTACTGTTAGCAAAACAGATTACTTGTCTGCCCCTCAGAATGATCAGTGGGAAAGGAAGCAGTAAATAGATATTCATGAAGACGAGGTTTTAATGCATTAGAGGTGATGTTAAGGAGTTATGAAGAGTATTCTTAAGGCTTTCTATTAAAGTTAGGAAGTTATGATTCAAATTTTACTAACCAATATAAACCGACAAAATACAAAGGCAAAGCTGTGGTGCTTCCAGACTGCCTCGTAAGTCTAGATTCAGGAGCCGAAATATTCCTTTTCTTCAATTCCTTTATCAGTAGTCCCATGGGATTTACGACTGGCCACATCTCAAAGAGCTCTTTTCCAGTCATTTGGGTAATTAAGAAATCCTGCATATAAAAATATAATTTATACATTTAAATTAGTATAAAGAGCATAAGTACCATAATTCAAAGTACGTTTTAACAGAAATTAAAAACTTAGTGGGAAATGAACAATAAAACATTGCTATTCTTTTTCAACACCATATAGTTTTTACAAATAAATTTTATTACAAAAATTATAGCTGGAAAATTTGAAAGCCTGAGAAAACTTTAATTCAAGTGATGTCTACCAAAATTCTACAGAAGGGCTAATCCTACCTTTTTAAAAAAAATTAATAATTATTACTACTTTTTTTTTTTAAGTTTGCTATAGGGCGTATGTGCTCACCAGAGACAGACAGAGAAAGAAAGTGAGAAAGCAAGGCACCAGGTCCAGTGGTCAGCCATGTGGGAATCCAGCACCTTAACCACCACCACGCCAGCAGGTGCCCTACCTTAAATTTAGAATCATATTCCTACCATTAAGAAAAAAATATTTAAAGAGTCGAATAATGAATAAATGACAATAACTCATGGCAGAAATTCATGTAAAAGGCAATCAGGGCCCTGAAAAATTTGCTCCATCAAGTTACTGTTTTCTTTTTTAATTTCCTAGAGGGCATTTGCACTCACTAGAGAAAGAAGTGAAAAAGCACTCCCCATGGCGGGTGGGGGGGGGGGGGGGGTCACACCACAATCTCTTTCTCCTCCATTTCCCTTTTTGGGATTTTGGGCACACATGCACATGCACCTGGCATATTTTTCAAATCTTGAGATCTGAGACTTGAGTCACACAGTTGGTCATATGGGATCCAGCCGACCTCCACCACACCACCAGCTGGCCCAAGTTAATCATTTTCTTTTTTAAAAAATATAAAATTAAAAGGGACCAGCAGTCAGCGTAATGGCTATGTCGCTGGACTCCCACGTAGTCGACCGCGGTTCGAGTCCCGGACCCGGCGGCTTAAACTCACGCCGGGCGCGTGTGCGTGCGTGCCCAAGATCCCGAGAGGAGAATGGAGGAGAAGGGATTGCGGCGTGGCCATCCCCCCTGGGGGGTGATTTCCTGCTTTCTATCTCTCTGTCTCTCTCTGTCTGTCTGGCGAGCGCACACGCCCTATAGCAAAAACCTCTCCAAAAAAAGAAAAAAAAATAAATAAATTAAATTAAATTAAAATAAATAAAAATTAAAATTAAAAAATCACTGTCTTTTAAATTGCTTATGACTTGAAAATATTTCTTTATAAGACGAAGAGTAACCATCAGATGGTATAATGGTTATGTTGCTGGACTCCTACATAGTCAACCATTGTTTGGGTCCCAGACCCTGAGGCTTAAAACTCATGCCCAAAATCCTAAGAGAATGGAGGAGAAGGGATTGCTGTATGGCAATCTTGTATTACTATCTCTCTCTCTCTCCAGTTAGCGCACATGCCCTGTAGCAAAAAATCTCTCTTAAAAAAAAAAAAAGACTAAGAAACAGAAACATATTATGGACATTCAAAGTAAAATTCATTTTGCCAGTACAAAAATTATGTTGTATAAAAAACATGGAAATAGGGACCAGCAGATGGTATAATGGTTAAGTCGCTGGACTCCCATGTAGTTGACAGTGGTTAAAATCCTGGACCTAACAACTTCAAAAACACACACTGGGTGCATATGTGTGCGTGCCCAAGATCCCAAGAGGAGAATGGAGAAGGGACTGCAGGGTGGGAATCCCCCAAGAGGGGTGATTTCTCGTCTTCTGTCTCTGACTCTCTCTGTCTCTCTGGAGAGTGCACATGCCCTATAGCAAAAATCTTTCAAAAAAAAATATGGAAACAAACATCAATTTTCACAGAAATTTATATATTTATATATTTATACATATATATAAATTATATATATACACTTATATACATATAGTTTAAGGTTTTTGCCTTAGGGCATGTGCATGTGTGCATGAGAGAGAGAGATAGGTAAGTGAGAGGGAAAGTGAGAAATCATCCCTCTGGGGGGAGGGGGAATGACACAATTCCTTCTCCACTTGGGATTTTGAGTATGCATGCACATGAGCCCAGTGTGATTTTTAAGTCACCAGGTCTAGGACTAGAATTGCGGTCGGCCATGTGTGAGTCCAGCACCCTAACCACCATGCCACTTGTTGGCCCTCAGCAATATACTGCATTCAAGTCATGTTAAGAAACATTAGTGATATAGAGGAGGGTTAAATGGGGCAGGAGAGTAAATATCAAAAGAGATCCCTTAGTTCACAAAATAAAGGGTCAATTTCATTACAACACTCCTCTAAGCACCATAACTCTCTTTCAGCTTCATTAGCAAAAAATATTTGGAGTGCAAGGCCAAATGGAGTCAGATGGGAACTGACAACTCTGTGTCTGGCAGAGGAAAGATAACTAAACATGGGCAAAGAAAATCCTAAGAGGCTGAGATGCAAAATATCACTTGCATTCTCTGTACAAACTCGTGGGGAGGAGCACAAGTGGCAGCACCCAGATGCTTCAGTCAACTTCTCACTATTTCCTAAGAAGTGCTCAGAGATGTGAAGACCACAGCTACCAAAAAAGAAAAGAAAATCTGAAGATATGGCAAAGGTGGACAAGGCCCATTAAGAAAGAGAAATGAAAACCTACATCCCTCCTGAAGGAGAAACAAAAATGTTCAAGGATCCCAACATACCCAGGAGGACTCTTTCAGTCTTTTTTGGTTCTGTTCAGAATATCACCCAAAAATCAAAGGAGAACATCTGGCCTATCTACTGGTGATGTTGCAAAGAAGCTGGGAGAGATGTGTCATTCCACATCATTTTAGATGATGCATATAAAATACATATTGGGGGGCCAGCAGGTGGCATGGTGGTTAAGGGCACTGGACTCCCCCATGGCCTACCACAGTTCATGTTCCAGACCTAGCGGCTTGCTTTCTCACTTTCCTTCTCTTTCTCTCTCACTCCGTCCCTCTCTGGTCAAATTGGAATAAATAAATAAAGTTAAATAAAATAATTATTTAAAATACATATTTGATTACAGAAATCTTCTTATGAAAAGAAGGCTGCTAAACTGAAGAAAAAAATAAGAAAAAGATATTGCTGTATGTCAAGCTAAAGAAAAGCCTGATGCTGCAGAAGTGGGAGTTGTCTAGACTGAAAAAGGCAAGGAGAAGGAGTAAGATGAAGAGGAGGAGATGAGTAAGTTGGTTCTGTTTTTCTTGTCTATAAAACATTTAACCCTCATATACAACTTTTGAAGAAAGAAACTGAAATATAAAGCTTTGTAAGATAAGTTTGTAAACTATACAGACTCTGTACAGTTATGACACTACCAAATGTGTCTTCTCAATAGTCACTAACCTTGCCTAGTACAGTACAGGGGTTGTAAACTGGCATAGAAATTTAAAGCAGGTTCTGGTTGGTACATAGCACAAATTAGTTTTATATGGGGATGGCAGTATTTTCATTTTCAGTTGTCTCTAATATAACTTATACGAAATAGCTGTTGTTCTGTTAACTGGTTATCGCTTTTTCTGTTCTTTTTTTTGGAGAGGTTTTTCGCTATAGGGCGCGTGCGCTCGCCAGACAGACAGAGAGAGACATAGAGACAGAAAGCGAGAAATCACCCCCCAGGGGGGATGGTCACGCCGCAATCCCTTCTCCTCCATTCTCCTCTCGGGATCTTGGGCACGCACACGCACGCACACGCACCCGGCGTGAGTTGTAAGCCACCGGGTCCGAGACGCGAACCGCGGTCGACTACGTGGGAGTCCAGCGACATAGCCATTACGCTAACTGCTGGTTCCCTGTTCTTTTATTTTTTAATTTGCTATAGGGCATGCGCACTTGCCAGAGGGCAAGGAACAAAGTAAGGAAGCACCCCCGCAAGGGAGATGGCCATGCTGTAATCCCTTCTACGCCTGGGAGTTTGGACATGCATGCACATGCACTTCACATGTTTTCAAGCCATGGGGTCAGGACTCTTAACTGTGCAGCTGGCCATGTGGGATCCAGTCGCCTACCATTCTGGCTAGCCCCAAATACTACTCAGTAACTGCAAAAACAAAGTTGCAACTATTTGGCTGACATTCTGAATACTTCTAAGTAAATACAATTTTTAAAGGATTCTTTTATTTACTATTTATTTTGACCAGAGAGACACACAGAGAGAGGGAAAGTGAGGAAACAAGCCACAAGGCCTAGGACTTGAACTGTGGTTGTCAATGTGTGAGTCTAGTGCCTTAAGCGCCACACCACCTGCCAGCCATAGTAAATACAATTTTTTGAATCAAAAAAATAAATCTATGTGTCTCTTCTCAGAAGATGATTTTCAATGTTTTAATGTACAAAGGTAAAGATGCCTTATAAGACATCTTTTTATATGTATATATGTATATATGCACACATGTGTATGACTCACTGGGTTATTATTTGCCATATAGAATAAACAAGTGTACCATAAGAAAAAAAAATTCTTTTCCAATACCAAAGATATTAATATAAATGTAGAAAGAAATGTCAATTTTTCTGGCCTTTGCCTTGATTTTTTCCTGTTGGCTCCTGTTCTTACTAATTTATTATTACACCTTTTAGTGGGATATGGGTTGAATATTCTAATCGTACTCCCCTGAATAGGGAGGTAGTGTGAAAGATGATGCATCTAAAATATACATTTGGTCACAGAAGCCTCCCACTTAGAACTCCAACTGCCCATACAAGATCACCAAATACATACTCCTAAGCACAGTTAAAGGCTACTCAAATCTCCAGTTTACTAAAATCATATGGGGAGTTAATTAAAAAACAGGTTTCTAGGCCCTACTCCCAGAGATTCTGTAATCTGAGTTACAGATACCTGAGAATTTGCATTTCTAACTAGTTCTCAATGATGCTAATGATACTGATATCCAAACCACTGTCCCAGTAACACTGTTACAGCTTCGATAGGACTCTTAAAGGCCCAGGGTTCATCCCATCACTCTTCCAACCTATCAATGGTATGATTTGGCCACACAAAATTAATTGCAGGCACAAGCTCAACCTTGATGTGTCTTCCCAAAACATCCCTTTTCGGGGCAAATATCACTTTTGCAAAGCCTTCCCTAACTTCTAAGAGATTGTTCATGAGCTGGTAGGTGGTGTGGTGATTAAGGTGCTGGACTCCCACATGGCTGACTGTGGTTAGAGTCCTGGACTTGGCAGCTTGCCTTTTCACTTTCATTCTCTCTCTCTGATCAAAATTTAAATAAATTAAATTAAATAATTATTTTAAAAAAAAAGAGAGAGAGAGAGATAGTTGTTGCCTCCTCTGAGTTTCTACTACACCTATAACGATGTCTGCTCCACTGCCGAAAGTGCTGGGAGGAGGACAGCAGCCTACCTACCTTCTGGACCGAGAGCTCAGGAGTGTGCCTGGCAGTCAATATTTTGTGAATGAATGAATAAAATAATCAGTCAAACTTGTCATTTCGGGACCAGCAGTTAGCACAATGGCTATGTTGCTGGACTCCCATGTAGTCGACCGCGGTTTGCGTCCCAGTCCCAGTGGCTTAAAAGCTCACACTGGGCGTGTGTGCATGCATGCCCAGGATCCCGAGAGGAGAATGGAGGAGAAGGGATTGCGGCGTGGCCATCCCCCCGGGGGGTGATTTCTTGCTTTCTCTCTCTCTGTCTCTTTTTCTGGTGAGCGCACACATGCCATATAGCAAAAACTTCTCAAAAAAAAAAAAAAAAAGAAATAGACATTTGAATTCTATGTTTAATAGGATTTTTAAGTGGAACTGTCAAAAGAGGCATTTAAAATATGGTAAATGGAATTTCAAAGACCAAAAATGGTTATAAGGATAAAGAGAATGGAAATCAAGAAGGATTTAGTGAGACATTAGAAAAAGCTACCTAAGGGCCCAGCAGGTGGCATGGCGGTTAAGGTGCTGGATTATCACATGGCCAACCACAGTTCAAGTCCCAGATCTGGCAGCTTGCTTGCTTGCTTTCTCTCTTTCTCTCTCTCTCTTTTTTCTGGTGAGTGGGCATGCCCTACAGCAAATTAAAAAATTAAATAGTTTTTTAAAAAATTGTAGAAACCCATCTAATTGATGGGAGATGAGGTAAGCCATTTATTAGAGGCCCTAGCTAGGGAAGGAGGGAAAACAGGCCTTACCTATGGAAAAAAATCGTAAGCACTGGTTTATTACAGCATCCTTCTAACGAAATTATCCAACTTGACACCAAAACTAACTGAACAGATTCAACAGCAAGCAATGCTGGTTTAAAGGACCCGATGTTCGAATGTCTAAATAAAGACTGCTTTTATCACTTAAAGGGATTGTGTGGACTTTCTTCTTATCGAAAAGTGAACAAAACACTCATGTTTCATCCAGTGGAACAGGATAAAAATTTTCCCAGTTAATAAATTCTAAAAGGACAGTGGGATTCAAATCATGTACCAATTACTTAAAGATTTTAAGCTATTGGCTAACAAAGAGTTCAGTACCAAAACACCAACTGAATATCTATGACTCAGGTACTGTCCCTGGCCCTGAGGATGTAAAAGCTAAAGGTGACATAGCTATAAAAATGTAATATTCACGTCTACTGATGTCCTTAGTAAGATACAACTCAAATAATTAAGACTCTACCATAAAAAAGCTTTGCGTCTTTCTCAGTTTTTGTTGGGAGACAAATTCACTACCAAGGTGACATGTCAAATAAAGGAATTAGAAAAGGATTATTTTTCCTCTGTTTACCTCAAGCATGTGCAATTAATAAGGACCTACCCTGACGAAGAGCGCAGTCCTCTCAGGTCCACTGCTCTGTAGCAGGGCACCAATCACTGCGAAGAAAGTCCGCCGTAACACATCTGGAGGGACTGGAAATTCTGCACTCAGCGTTAACTGCTCCACCGCCAGGTTCCTAGCCACATGACACATGACTTCCTCATCAGTAAGAAAGTCAACAAGACTTTGGATGCCTTCAGTGGGCAAGTCTGGGTACTCATCTTCAAGAAACTGTGTGAGGCAAGTTTGTGAAAAAGATGCCCCTTCTTCAGATAGTTCTTGATTATCTTTAAGATTCAGAAGCACCGCTTCTTTTTCTATCCCAAGTTTTTGGCGTCTGGCCTCTTCACTTTTAATATAGCAACTATTAACAAATGCCGTTTTGAGAAGATCTAAGGAAAAGGTTTCCTGTAACCGATGTCCAAACGCTTGTATCTCAGCATGGTAATCCCAGTTGGGCTTCTCTGAACTGAAAACATAAAAACAGTAAGAGATGGGAAAGAAGACACGTTACTATAATGTGAAAACTTTTCATTATGCTATAATTTTATTAACTGTCTAAAGAAATTTAAAAAAAAAGGTTATGTAAAAACCAGTAAGTGGTATGGTGGTTAAGACACTAGACTCTCGGGGGAACCAGCAGTTAGTGTAATGGCTATGTCGCTAGATTCCCACGTAGTCGAACGCGGTTCGCGTCCTGGACCCGGTGGCTTAAAACTCACGCCGGGCGCGTGTGCGTGCGTGCCCAAGATCCCAAGAGGAGAATGGAGGAGAAGGGATTGCGGTGTGACCATCCCCCCTGGGGGGTGATTTCTCACTTTCTGTCTCTGTTTGTCTGGCGAGCGCACACGCCCTATAGCAAAAACCTCTCTAAAAAAAAAAAAAGACACTAGACTCTCATATGGCCAACCACGGTTTGAGTCCCAGACTTGAAAGTTTGCTTTCTCACTTTCCCTCCCTCTCTCTGGTAAGTACATGTGCCCTGTGAAAAATAAATAATGACTAAATAATTAAATAAATAATTCTTAAAAAAGGTAACATCTCAGGGCATAACCATCTTGGCCATTACGGCCTGATGGCTAGGGTGGATGGATCCTACAAGGCTGATCGCATAGTTTGCATCCTAGATCTGTCAGCTTGAGAAGCAAGCAGGCATGTGTGGGTGTGTGCCCAGAATCTCAAAAGGAGGGAGAGAGGGAGGAGAAGAGATTACGGTGTGGCTGTTCCCACTCTATTTGGCTAGCCATGTGCCCTGTAGCAAAAAGAAAAAAAAAGGTTTTGTCTCTTTTCATGTGGGCCTTGATATTCTAAATGTTAAAACTTAAGTCAGATGAATACCGGCAGTCCTCTGCTATATTATTCTACAAAATGACTGGGTTTTTCACTTTGATCCAATTGCTACACGAGTATTTCTTCAACATCAGACATTAATCCATTATCCTTTCAGATTCCTAATTTCTGCCATAACCATGAATCTACTTATACCTAGGTATGAAATATAATGTACAATTTCTTAGATTCAGGCCATAAACACTAAGTACTTTGTATTTTACTGATTTAAATTTTAGAACTATCCATTTAAATTAGCACTTAAATAATTTAGTATCATTACCATAAGTAGGCTTTTTGTAGTTAATCACTTCCAAGAATGAATTAAATGTCTCATTTTTTCTAAGAATTTATTTATTGTTATTATATTTTAAAATTTTCTACAGGGCACAAGTACTCAACAGAGAGAGACAGAGAAAGGGCCAGAAAGTAAGCTGCTGGGCCTGGAATTTGAACTGCAATCACCTAAGTGGGAATCCAGCACCTTAATCACCATGCCACCTGCTGTCACCTAAAATGTCTCTTTACAAAGAGGCCCCCATGAGCCAGCCAACTCTGTGGCCTGACTGTTAAGGCAGCCAGATCCCATACAGCCTACTGCATTGGTTTAAGGCCTGAGTCTGGGACCCAATGGCTTGAGAAACATGTGCGAGTATTTCTAAAATCTTGAAAAGGAGAAATGAAGAAGGGACTGTGGTATGACCTATTTCCCACCAGGGAAGTGCTTTCTTTTTCTTCCTTTTTTTGATCAGCACACATGCACTCTAGGACAAAAAAAAAAAAAGAAGAGAGAAATCCAGCAGTGGAACATGGCTGCTTGGCAGGCTGAGGCCACACCAGAGGCCCACTTCCATTCACAGCCCACTCTAAATAGCCAGGTAAGATGGTCAGTGCCTGTAGTCCATCTATTTTGGAGGCTGAGGCAGGAAGATTTGGACACAGCGAGATCTGTCTTAAACACATACATACACAATAAATAAGTAAAACTTTTTTTAAAAGATAATAAAAAAAGAGTAGAAAAGTGTAAAGATGGGGGTTGAAAGTAATAAAAAAGGGGGCCAGCAAGTGGCATGTTGGTTAGGGGTGCTGGACTCTGACATGGCCCACTATGGTTCAAGTCCTGACCAGTGGCTTACTTTCTCTCTCTCTCTCTCTCTCTCTCTCTCTCTCTCTCTCTCTCTCTCTCACTCTGTCCCTCTCTGGTCAAATTGAAATAGATAAATCAAGTTAAATAAAAAAGAACATCATAAAAACTATATAAATATAGGCCTGTATAATCTATATAACCCACAAGGTTTCTTCCAACCTCAAAAGCCTAAAACACCTAAACTTATACAATATAAGCAAGGAAATGTGAATTAAGCAGAGATTCCATCTTTTGCCTACTAGGAAAGCAATGTGGATAGTTTAGAAGACTATTCCTACCCGTAGGAGTATAAAGTGGGTCACCATTTCTTAGAGGGTAATATTCAAGTAGCTACCAAATTTCATAGTGCATGCAAATGGGAAATAACGTCAAAGAAACTTACTGTTACACAAGTGTAACAGCACTAAAATGGAGTTCAAACGCCCATGAATAGGGACATAAGAAAGAATGAGGTGCTTCTATTTGTGATGCCAAGACAACACGTCAAAGGCATATTATTAAAAAGAAAAGGCAAAATGTAGGCCCCAGGTTGGGTATGGTCTCATTTGAAACTACAGAAACGTGTCTTTTTCTGCCATACCTCTACTACTGGAACGAGATGAATTACGGTCAAACGTAAAGGTTTCTTTGGTTTGTTTTTAACTCTGGACACTGCGGCAGTAGATACTTCATCCTTCCCCCAACACACACACTCTCTCACAATGGAGTTCTTTCTTAACTTGGCCTTGCGGAAACATTCTCCGACACTACACACCGGGGCGAAAACTGCTCAGCCCACAGCCGGCCGCTTTCTCTCAATTTTCACTTGGGAAGACGCTAAGCTGGGGCTCCAGTGCATCGGAGGCAGCCGGGAGCTCTACCGCCCGCGACACGATCCGTTTCCTTTGCCGCTGGCCGCGCGTCCACTTCCCACGGGTGCCCCTACCAGGCTCCAGCCAGGCGCGCGTCCGCGGCACCCCCGCACCCCACGCCGCAGGGCCGGGAGCCGGCACAGTGACCCCACGCCACCCCCGCCGCCTCCCGAGACGGCCCCTACCGGCGCACTGGCGGCGGCGGACACCGGAGCAGGCGCCATCGCTCTAACTCCTTCTGGAAGCGGACGGCGGCGCGGAATCCCTTCACTCCTCGAACCGGCAGGACCACCGCTGGGGCAGCCGGAACCAGGAGGCACCGAGGCCCCAGGTGGAGCAGCCTCACTAACCCGGTTGCCATTGTAAGGGAGAAAGCAATGGAGGGCGGAAGGAAAACAGTCGGACCAGTGTCCTGGGAACACCGTCCCCCGACCTGGGGCTGCAGACAAGAGGCCGGGGCGGAGACAGCGCGAGGGGGGGGCGGAGATAGCGCGGAGGGACGGAGACAGCGGGGGGGGGGGGGGGGGGGGGGGGCGGGGGGGGGGAGGGGGGGGGAGGTTCTGTCGTTGCGCATGCGCAGCGGCTGGTTCCAGCTACTTGCTAAATTTGAGAGGCATGTCTACAGAGACGTGTGGAAGTAGGTGCTTCACTCTGTCCGTTGATCTTTTGTTCTTTTTTCCTCATTAAAATGAGAAATTTGTTTCACTTTCAGTTTAAAGAAAACATACAATTTGAGACCAGCAGGTGGCAGCCAGATCCCACATGGTCAACTGTCTGGGTTGAGTCCTGGACCAGAGACTTGGAATACACACACATGTGTGTGTGCATGTGTGCCTAAAATCCCAAGAGGAGAATGGAAGTCAAAGGATTGTAGCTGCCCTCCACCCAGGGGAGATTTCTCACTTTTCCTTGCTCTCTCTCCCTGGGAGAGTACCCACACCTTCTAACAAACTTAAAATAATAATAATAATAAAATAACAAACAAAACATTAAAGCTTTGGGAGATGTGCAGAGTAAAAATTAGATGTACAGTAAAATTCCACAGTAGTGGCTAGATTAATTTCCCCAAAAATAATTTTGTTTATATCTAATCTTAAGAGGTCCAGGCCATCAATCTAGGCACTATTGTACAATTTTACTGTACATCTGCTTTTTACTCTGCACATCTCCCAAAGCTATTTTCAGAAACTCTAGCCTCAAATATTAGCTCATTCAAAGTTAAGTTTTTTATTTAAAACAATCTAAATTAAATTTTTTAAACATTGGGCACAGACTAGGAAAATTACATCAGATGGTAACGGTGACATAAATGTTGCTTACCTCATTTTCTCTTTAGCAATGTCATTATGTTGCTTTCTTACCAAACTGTTAATATATATGTATATATTTTGGAGAGGTTTTTGCTATAGGGTGTGTGTGTGTGTGCTCACCAAAAAGAGAGACAGAAAGTGAGAAATCACCCCCCAGGGGGCTGGCCACGCTGCAATCCCTTCTCCTCCATTCTCCTCTTGGGATCTCGGGCACACTCAGACACATGCCAACTGTGAGTTTAAGCCACATGGTCCGGGACTCGCACCGCGGTCAACTGCATGGGAGTCCAGCGACATAGCCATTATGCCAACTGCTGGTCCCTAGTATAACTTTTTAAAGAAGTATTTATTCAATTTTATTTACCATCATTATTATTTTTTAATTTGCTATAGGGCATGTGTGCTCACCAGAGACAAATGGGGGTGGAGAGTGAGAAAGTGTTACTGAACTGAAATCAGGTTCGCTCACCCAAGCGCTATAAAACCAAGCCATAGGCACTTGGTGTGGTAAAGGAAAGTACAGCTTTATTGCAAATTGCAAAGCGAGGAGAGCAGGCAGCTCATGCTGAAAAGACCTGGTCTCCCCGAGATGTCCCCCACATACATTTTTAAGGACAAAATTAGGGGCAGAGGTCCTAGGTGCGTGATCAGTTCAGTGATTGGTTCAAGAGGGCATGATCCCCTCATGGGCATTCTTGATTGGTGAGGCCTTAGATAATCAAATTTCTCTTCAGGTGTCTGGAACCGTTCAGCCTGAGTCGAGCTCACAACCAGCAGTGTGCAGCCTATAAAACATCTTACATATTGAAATGAAAATCTTATCTTTCCTGTAAGTGAGAGTTTTAGAGGCCAAATGGCCCTCACTCATGGTCCATGTTGGTCATTATCATAATCAAAAGTCTGAAGACTTCTTACTCTGGGACATTACAATATAAATGGACTTTACCCAGGAGCCCTAGGAAAATACATTAGGGGTTCCTTGCTTGGTCTCAGTCCCCGCTATTCTTAGAAAAATCTCTCAATCCTGAGGAAAATTGGGTGATGACCGATCTGACTGCTTCTTGCTGAATGAGGACGTAGTTTCAGAGGTCAGGATTGGAGGAAATAGCATACATTTATTTCAAAATACTCAGAATTTTCTCTTTAGTTTTTCAATACCATTATACTAGCACCAGCTTCTACTGTTACATTTTCAAATCTGAAAGCACATTTAATTAAGATATAAAGCGAAACAGCAAAGTAGCTGGTGAAGACAGAAGTCAGACTGCATTTTACTATTTATCAAAATCCTTTCCAGGAGGTCTGTAGAGAATCATGCCCACAGACATTAACAGACCATTTTGACAGGAGTCTTCCTACATTCCATCCCTACAGTAGTATCTTTGTGATATATATATATATATATATATATATATATATATATATATATAAGCTTCCTCCATATAAAGGACCCGGTGGCTTAAAACTCATGCCGGGCACGTGTGCATGCGTGCCCAAGATCCCGAGAGGAGAATGGAAGAGAAGGGATTGCGGCGTGGCCATCCCCCCTGGAGGGTGATTTCTCACTTTCTGTCTCTCTGTCTCTCTCTGTCTGTCTGGCAAGCGCACACGCCCTATAGCAAAAACCTCTCAAAAAAAAAAAAAAAAAAAAATTCTGTCCAAACAGTAGGTAGATACTAAAAACTCAAAAACAAATATGTACAGAGCTAAAATCTAGTAATAAGTGCACTATAGTTTTTTTGAGAAACATTTTTCTTCTTTCCATTCCCCCTTTTTACCAAAAAAGGCAAAGTAAAACTAACTTATTAGCAAATAAATAAGTTTAGTCTTAATTTGGTCTGTTATTTGCACAAAGTCCAATAAGAATACTAATCAATTTAGTTGGCTTTGCTGGAACCTTTTATAAGGAACTTCAGATTAGACTCTTTAAGAAGCCTCCCAAGGCTACTGAGCCAAGTCAGGAATCCATCCTGACTGTGCCTTTAAGTACCTGTACTTGGAAGTTTGGGGGCCTGTGAGGAAATGACATTCTTTATTTACCTGCCAGGCAGAACTGCTTGTGGTACCAGGCAATCTTCCCAAGATCATCTGTTGGCTTCGTTGAAATCAACCTTAGTTCCTTAGCTTTCTGGTCATATCTTCAGATGTGACATGCCAGTCAAAGCCCTGGCAATAACCAGTGTATCCAATTTATGATGCAAGGCAACAAGTATTACTGAACTTATGCAAACAACCATACTGTCACAAAATAAGAATGCTCACCAATATTCTCCAATTCCAGGGGATCAGAAAGAGAGAAAAGTTTGTTACAATTTTAAAAGGAAAAAATTTAACAAATTGTTGAACCTATCAACAGCTCAAGACAAAAATCCTTAAATCTGGAAAACAAAGCATAGAAGAAAATCAGTAATGTTTTAGACAAAAGTCAAAAAATTCTATTTCACCAGTCCAGTCTCAAGAAATTAATCTCTCTTTTGTTGAGTTTGCAGTGTTACTATGGTCCAATCTTTTCATTTAAATCCTGGAAGTTCAGAGATATAATCTCAAAGTTATTAAGAAACCTACATTTAAGAGTATTTTATCGGGGGCCATCAGGTGACGTGGTGGCCAAGGTCCTGGACTCCCACATGGCCAACCATGGTTTGAGTCCCAAACCTGGTGGCCTGCCTTCTCACTATCCCTACTGAGATAGAGATATCTATATCAATTTGTCTCTATGCAAATCGAATAGTAACAATAATGGTAAATAAACCTACATAAACAATTCTTTAAAAAGAGTACTTATCAGAGGCTTTTTCACTAATTTCCTTAAAAGAGGCAATTTTTGGATTATGGTTTATTACAAAATGCTTTAGAAAGAGCATCAGAATAAAGCATTTTAACTACAGACAACAAAACTTAAAATGGCCTTGGTTCAAGATCTGATTTTACCATAACCCAAAATAGACAAAATTGATCATTTCTGTGACAAGCTACATTAGAACTATTTAGCATTACAAGTATGATTAATAATACACTAATATATAACAGATATTTAAGAATCTCATACAGTTTTGGAACACCCATTGACACATATTTGTATATAGAGAGCTAAACACCATTTCATATTTGACAATATTTCCCATATAATTTCAGCATGTCAGAAAGTCTAATCTGTCTTTCTCAGACATCCAAGGGCCCTGTTAAGCATTTTCAAAAATTAGTTTAAGGAAAAAAAAACTTAAAACGAACTGAAATTTGACATGGGCTGTCTGTCAAATATCAAAGGTTTACAACACTTAAAGCAAGATCAGGGCACTGTGACTATCTGTTGTTTAGTTAACCAAAGTGACAATTAAAAAATTTCAAACTATGGGAACCAGCAGTTAGCATAGTGGCTATGTCGCTGGACTCCCACGTAGTCAACCGCGGTTCGCGTCCTGGACCCGGTGGCTTAGGACTCACGCCAGGCACGTGTGCGTGCATGCCCAAGATCCCGAGAGGAGAATGGATGAGAAGGGATTGCTGTGTGACCATCCCCCCTGGGGGGTGATTTCTCGCTTTCTGTCTCTATGTCTCTCTCTGTCTGTCTGGCGAACGTATGCGCCCTATAGCGAAAACCTCTCAAAAAAAAATTTTTTTTCAAACTATAACCATACAAAAAACTGCTCTTTAATAGATTAGAATCAGATTTTTTTTTTTTTTTTGAGTTTTAAGCCACCGGCTCCGGGACGCAAACCACGGTCGACTACGTGGGAGTCCAGTGACATAGCCATTACACTAACTGCTGGTTCCCTAGAATCAGATTTCTTAACTACAATAGCTAGATAACCTGATTAAGATAGCAGAAGTCACACAGAATTCTTTTTTCTTTCTTATACTCAAAAGGTTTTTTAAAAAATCTTTACTCATTTTTGTTATCATTATATAAAAACAAAACAAATTTTAATCTTTAACAGAATTTTGGATAAGTTTAGTCAATTCTAGTTAGTTTTACCTTAAGATTCCACATTTCCTTTTTCCCAACGTTTTTTTTTTTTTTTTTGCAAAAAAACTCACGCCCGTTTTATTTTAACTTTTATCCAAAAATGTAAAAAAAGTTAAAAATGTGTAGCTCCAAGCTTCAGACACTGACCCTCAAGCCTCAAAGGCAGGTGGGGACAGAGGGTCAGGACAGAAGTTCAGGGTTCCTCCCACCACCAGAGACAAGGGAGGCTCCCAGGCATGGTGTAGGACAGAACAGAAGGGCCCTAAGGCCTCCTCCTCCTCCTCCCAGCACCTGCCCAAGTCCCTCCCACACAACCCCAACCTCTGCTCTTCAAGGAAGAAACATGTAACATTCTTGAAACTTGTCCAGCAACCTGGTGCATGGCACATACTGTGGCAGGAGGACCAAGCACAGTTAGGGCCTGCCCGTATGCTTTCTGGCAGGAAGAATGGAGCACAACTCAGCTTCCTCTTCACTCCCTTCCTCCTCACTCTCCTCTTCCTCAGAAACATCGTTGCTTAATAGTGTCAATCGGGTGCCACCCAGTGATCCGCACAGGGCCAGAGCCTGACTTCAGGCGGAAGGTTACAGGTGGTTGGAGCTGGAAGTCATCCAGTCTGAGCATGGGTTGGCAGGACAACCTGAGGTTGGCCACAGGGACTGCAAGCTCCTGATGGTCATAGTTCCGGGCCACGACTTCCACCACATTGCACTCATCCTTGGTGCCCTCGGTGAGGCAGAGCATGGTCAATGCCAGCACGTGCTCCGCATCATCCTCTTCCTCTACCTTGAAGGTGAAGGAGCGGGTGTTGCCGGAGAGCTCGTAGCCAAAGAAAAAGCTGTCCATAGCAGCTGTAGCCGGGACCCGCAGACCCCTGACATCCCTGGCTGAGGGCTCGGCTTTCCTGACTCAAGAATGCCAAGGCAGCAGCGGTGCCAGCGGCCATGCTGAAAGGGCTTTTCTCAACTTCTTATAATTAGTTTTACCTGTATTTTCTTTTTTATTCACTTACTCTAAAACAAATTTCAAATATCCTCCACACTAGACAGTCCTCTTGAACAAAAACATACCCTCACGTCTCTTTTCATTTCCTGTTCACCAAAAACATCTTAATTTTCTCTGTATATTTTGAGTACATAATTATTTCTCTAATTTCAAGCTTTGGTTACCATTATCCTGAAATTTTAACATCCATTTTATAATATCTAGAAATATCTTCTTGCAATACAGTTGTTAACAGATCAAATTACATTTCAGACTTAGGCCATATAAAACATGGTGTCAAAGTACATACGACTTGGGAACTAGCAGTTAGCGTAATGGCTATGTCACTGGACTCCCACGTAGTCGACCGCGGTTCACGTCTCGGACCCGGTGGCTTACAACTCACGCCGGGCGCGTGTGCGTGCGTGCCGAGGATCCCGAGAGGAGAATGGAGGAGAAGGGATTGCGGCCTGACCATCCCCCCTGGGGGGTGATTTCTCGCTTTCTGTCTCTATGTCTCTCTCTGTCTGTCTGGCGAGCGCACGCGCCCTATAGCAAAAAACCTCTCAAAAAAAAGTACATACGACACTTAAACTTAGAAATAACTCAAGCAATTCATTAATATAATTTGACATACCATGCCTTGGGGCCAGCAGTTAGCGTAATGGCTATGTCGCTGGACTCCCACGTAGCCGACCATGGTTCGTGTCCCGGACCTGGTGGCTTAAACTCACGCTGGGCGCGTGTGCGTGCGTGCCCAAGATCCCGAGAGGAGAATGGAGGAGAAGAGATTGCGGCGTGGCCATCCCCCCTGGGGGGTGATTTCTCGCTTTCTGTCTCTCTGTCTCTTTCTGTCTATCTGGCGAGTACACGCGCCCTGTAGCAAAAACCTCTCAAAAAAAAAAAAAAAAAACATACCATGCCTTTAAAATTTAAACTACACGGAAAAATGTAAAAATGATGACAAGTTCAATTACAAACATTTACTCCATTTACATTTACCCTATTTATTTATTTATTTATTTATTTATTTATTTATTTATTTTTGGAGAGATTTTCACTATAGGGCGCATGCGCTCGCCAGACAGACAGAGAGAGACATAGAGACAGAAAGCGAGAAATCACCCCCCAGGGGGATGGTCACGCTGCAATCCCTTCTCCTCCATTCTCCTCTCGGGATCTTGGGCATGCATGCACACGCGCCCGGCGTGAGTTTTAAGCCACCAGGTCCGGGACGCGAACCGCGGTTGACTACGTGGGAATCCAGAGACATAGCCATTACACTAACTGCTGGTTCCCTACCCAATTTGTTTTTAACCATTATCTTTGAGTTACTTATGAAAAAGTAAGGCTATTTATTTAAGGTGCTTTCCTTTGAAGTAAAGGAAAAACAAGCTAGCCCAATATCAGCTAGTCTCATTTTATCTAAAGACTGAATTCCAGACACAAGAGAGTTCTCTGTTTCCCCAGTTTGTCTGTAACCTAACTGTCCATGTAGCACCAAGAATGGTCATTTATGACAGACGCCATTTGGGCCCTTGATTCATATGCTAACAGTTCTGAGACATTTTGATTCATATTTAACAATTCTAAATCAGCTTTAAAGATTTTACCCAAGTCACGTGAACTTGAATAGCATTTCAGTGTATTTTAACCTATAAGTGCTCATTTAAAACAATTTGGTACCACATACAGACAAACATACACATAAACACAACAAACCACACACATGTGTACATGCATATAATACAGAGTCAAAGAATTATAGCTTTTATTTTAGAATTTTAGCCAAGAGACTATAAAACTCATTAGTTTGAAAGTACAGTATGGGGACCAGCAGTTAGCATAATGGCTATGTCGCTGGATTCCCATGCAGTCAACGGTGGTTCGCGTCCCAGACCTGGCGGCTTAAACTCACACCGGGCATGTGTGCGTGCGTGCCCAGGATCCCGAGAGGAGACTGGAGGAGAAGGGATTGTGGCATGGCCATCCCCCCTGGGGGGTGATTTCTCACTTTCTATCTCTCTGTCTCTCTCTTTCTGGTGAGCGCACATGCCCTATAGCAAAAACCTCTCCAAAAAAAAAAAAGAAAGTACAGTATGAGCCAAACTGCATCACTACCTGGAACAAGTTAGTTTATCCTCACATATAGCTAAAGTCTTCTATTCAATTCTAGAAGGCAGATTAGGAAATTTGCACTTTAAAGACAAAGAATACTGACCAAAATTGATACTAAGGGAACATAAAATTGTAGAAATTTTTTGTGCTATTTTACTAAGTGTGCAGATGGCATAGGAACTACTTAACAAATCATCTCAAATTAGGTGACTAACTTGAAGAGTTCCTTGATTCATTTAGGAAGTTACTTCTCTTAACATATTGCCATTTGCGGGGACCAGCAGTTAGCGTAATGGCTATGTCGCTGGACTCCCACATAGTCAACCGCGGTTCGAGTCCCGGACCTGGTGGCTTAAACTCACGCCGGGCGCGTGTGCGTGCGTGCCCAAGATCCTGAGAGGAGAATGGAGGAGAAGGGATTGCGGTGTGGCCATCCCCCCTGGGGGTGATTTCTCGCTTTCTGTCTCTCTGTCTCGCTCTGTCTGTCTGGCAAGCGCACGCGCCCTATAGCAAAAAAAAAAAAAAAAAAAAAAAAAAAAAAAAAAAAAAAAAAAAAAAAAAACACATATTGCCATTTGCTGTCAGTTTGTCTGAATCAGATATTTAAGACTTGTTCCTAATGAAACCATGTAAAGAAAACAAAAAGTATATAAAGCCAATTTCATATGGTAATTAGCATACAACCACAGATCAAATGTCCACTCACTGTATAAACATAACACTTGGTATCCCAAAAGCCAAAGTGATCAATGAGTTTAATGCAAAAGAGTACAGAGCTCCAGACCAGAGAGAAAACACATAGAAAAATAATAAAGTCCTAAAGAGCTAATTGCAGTTAGTGAGAGATTAAAGGAAAAAGGGCTCGGTCCACTGAAATGTGGCCATAAAAAATAGGATCTAAGAGAGAAACAGAAGCTTCAGAAATGGATGGCCAGCATATCAGTTTCTAATTAGGCTGACTTATCTACAAGGGCTCTTCAAGAAAATGCTTTTCATATCTATCATCAGTTTTTAGCCAGGCAAACAGCAACTATATCTAAATGTCCCCACAGAAATGTGTACACATACATATACACACACACACACTTTTACCATGTTTTGAATATAGAATAGAATTTAAACCAAGTTATAACTGAACTAAGAAAACAAGATCCAGATTACTTCCAAAGATAGGGGAAAAAACCAGTTGAGAGGCCTCATGCAGAGGTTGATCAGTGACTGACCTAGGCAGCCTGACCTAGACCCAAAACAAAGGCTTTTTCCAGGCACCACCATCTTCCAGGAAAAGAATAAGATAATGGCTTTCATAGCCTAAAGCTTCTAGACAAAGAATCTCCTGACCTTCACACCCACTCCAAAATTAGGAAAGTAATTGGACCCACCCAGTATGTGCCTCTCTCCACTAGGAGGAGCACAAGCCCCACCTTGAACAGGTCAGGACTAAGCCCTTCCTGACGCAGAAAAAACTCCTTATCACAATTCTTCCTTGGCTACCCACTTTCAGGAAGCTCTCCCTTCTTGGGAGCTTTCTTTTTCCTTCTCTCTCCTTTAGTAAACTCCCCACTTTTGCCATAGCTACTCTTCTGTGTCCGTGACTAATTCTTCCTGAGTGTGGGACAAGAACCTGTGTCTCACTGCAAGTGTGGGCCCGATCACCGCTGCGTCCCCTCGTTCCTGCATCACTAGGCCTGTATTCTGACCTCCTTAGGACAAATGACACAGAAATAGAGACCATATCCAGGCGGGAAAAAACAGGCAGAGTACTCATGCCAGAAAAACGCTATGGCAAAACTAGCAAATGGCGCAAGGGCTGCATAGATGGACTCTCACATGGTCCACCACGGTTTGAGTCAGCTTCAAAATCTGTTGGGCTCGTGTGCGTGTGCACCCCAGATCTCAAGAAGAGAACAGAGAAGGGATTCAGCATGGCTATCACCCCGGGGGGGTTTATTCCGTACTGTCTCTGTCTCTTTCTCTCTCTTTCTCTCCAAAGAGTGCATGCGCCTTAAGGCAAAAAGCTCTCAGAAAAGAAAAAAACACTATGATCACTATACCCAGGGGACTATTTCATACAAATCCTTTTCTCCTGTTAATCTTCATCTAGAAAAGAAACTAGACAGTGATCTTTACCATCCACTGAACTAAGTTCCACAGAAAGCAGGAGTCTGACTCATAAGAAGTTCTTCCATTTTTGCCAGCTTGTCAGGTCCTGAGTTCTCTTGGCTGTGACTTCTGGAAGAGCTGAGAAGCTTTGGTTTACTCCGCTCATAATGCCAAATCTATAGTAGTCACGTGCCCTAAGGTTCACTGAAAATGTTACCAAGCTCAAAACAGGTTTGCTCGCCCAAGTGCTATAAAACCAAACCATAGGCACGTGGTATGATGAAGGAAAGTACAGCTTTATTGCAAAGCGCAAAGCAAGGAGAGCAGGCAGCTCATGCTGAAAAGACCTGGTCTCCCCGAGATGTCCCCCACATACATTTTTAAGGACAAAATTAGGGGCAGAGGTCCCAGGAGCATGATCAGTTCAGTGATTGGTTCAAGAGGGCATGATCACCTCATGGGCATTCTTGATTGGTGAGGCCTTAGATAATCAAATTTCTCTTCAGGTGTCTGGAATCGTTCAGCCTGAGTCGAGCTCACAACCAGCAGTGTGCAGCCTATAAAACATCTTACATATTGAAATGAAAACCTTATCTTTCCTGTAAGTGAGAGTTTTAGAGGCCAAATGGCCCTCACTCATGGTCCATGTTGGTCATTATCATAACCAAAAGTCTGAAGACTTCTTTCTCTGGGCCACTACAATATAAATGGACTTTATATTTCAGGAACTCTAGGAAAATACATTAGGGGGTCCTTGCTCAGTCTCAAAAGCAACCCAACAGGTCTGGCACTCAAACCAGTTGGCCATGTTGGAGTCCAGTGCTTCAACCACCATACCATCTGCTGTCCCCAAAACTATTAAAATATATTTTAAAAGATATTAAGGGGGCCAGCAGATGATGTGGTGGTTAAGGTGCTGGACACTCCCACATGACTAACCATGGTTCGAGTCCCGGACCTGGTGGCTTGCTTTCTCACTTTACTTCTCTCTCTCTCTCTGTTCAAATTAAAATAAATGAATGAATAAATAAAATAAAATTAAATAAATAATTCTTTATTTTTTAAAAAAAGATATTAAGTCAGGTGGCATGGTGGCTAAGGCATTGAACTCCCACATGACTGACTGTGATTCAAGTCCCAGTCCTGGTAACTTGTTTTCTCACTTTCTCTCTCTTTTTCTCTGTTTCTGTCTTGCTCACTTGCTCTCTCTCTGATGAGCACACATGTCCTATAACATATTAAAAAATAAAAATTATGATAAATTAAATTAAATTTAAAAATCTTTTTTTAAAAAAGATATAGTCACAAAGGATGGCTTGTCTGAATTCCTAATTTTGAGCTGCTTCTAGTCATCTAAATCTTCAAATGGGGCACCTCTTTCTAGGTCTCTCTACTTGTCAAAGGCATCAGTGTCCCCTGCAGTCTTCCAGATCCACTCCCACATCGTTGATGGTTTCTTTTTCCATAAACACCCTCTTCTGTCGAGTTACCAAAGTCTTTTTTTTTTTTGGAGAGATTTTCGCTATAGGGTGTGTGCGCTAGCCAGACAGTCACAGAGAGACATTAGAGACAGAAAGCGAGAAATCACTCCCCAGGGGGGATGGTCATGCTGCAATCCCTTCTCCTCCATTCTCCTCTCGGGATCTTGGGCACACACGCACACGCACCCAGGATGAGTTTTAAGCCACTGGGTCCAGGACGTGAACCACGGTCGACTACGTGGGAGTCCAGCGACATAGCCATTACGCTAACTGCTGGTTCCCGAAGTCTTTTTCAGTTTATTTTCACAGCAGGTTCCTGATGTCTCCTTGTCTCTTTTCTTGGTTATTGTAATCAGCTTCCAGACAGGCCTGGTACCTTCCTCCCTTCCCCAGACACAGCTCAGCTACATTCACAGGCCAACTGAAACACAGATGAAAGCAGGTTATTACTTGGCTGGAGAATCTCCATGCCAGAATCATACAGTTCAGCTTGGGTTTCTCAGCTCAGCCTTTCAACAGAGATGAACTGAGTAAGTCCATCTCAACCTATAAAAGGGTTACTCTTGGCAAGAGAGAGTACAAAAGAGGGATTCAGCACATATCACAAAAAAAGTTGGTGGATTTCTGGTTGAAGCGAATTCTCTAAGAAGGGTGAGAGGAGATTATGAACTAACCTTTGTATTACACTGTATGCAAGGTATTGAAATTCACGGAATATCACTAAAAACATGGATTAAAAGAACATACAAAAACTGTCATTTCTGCAATATCCCATTGTTTGCTATAGGGTGCGTGTGCTTGCTGGAGTTAGAGAGAGAGAGACAGAAAGAAAGCGAGAGATCACCCTCAGGGAAAATAGCCATGCTACAATTCCTCCATTCTCCTCTTGAAATTTTTGGCACACACGCACACACACCCAGTGTGCTTTTGAAGCTGCCAGGTGGGACTTGAAAAGTGCAATCAGCCTTGTGGAATCCAGCTGCTCCAAACAACACGCAGCTGGCGGCCTTAATAATTTTTCTTTTTTTTTCCATAGGGTGCATGTGCTCACTGAAGAAAGACAGAAAATGAGAAATCACCTCCCCCAGAAAGGGGGCGGCCATTCCTTCTCCATTCTCCTCTCATGATTTTGTGAATGCATGTACATGCACCCGGCATGGGTTTCAAGCTGTCAGGTCCAGGACTCGAACTACAGTTAGTCATGTGAGTTCAACATCTTAAACCGTATAAATTATCTGCTGGCCCCAATCTTTTTTTTTTTTTTGATTGCCAAAAGGTATGTGCAATTGCTAAGGGGACAAAGAGAGAGAGCAAGAAGCACTTCCAATGGGGCATCGCCATGGTGTAACACCTTCACTGCCTTTTCTCCATCCTGTTGATGCCCCTCCCCCTCAGAAACACACATGCCTGGTATGTTTTTCAAGCTGCCAAGACAAGAATTCCAACTATAGTTAGCTATGTAGTAACAGGCTCTCTTAACCACAAGGCTGGCCCAAGAGAAATAATCTAATGTTAATTAGAAGGCCAGCCCATAGCATGGTGGTTATGGCAGTCAGTCTCACATGGCTGGCTGCATGGTTCAAGTCACAAACCCTGAGGTTTGATAAACACACTGAGCATGAGTGTATGTGTGTGCCCAAAATCCTGAAGGAGGGAAATGGAGAAAATGTTGTGGTCTGATCATTTCTCATGGGAGTCTTTCTCACTTTCTCTCTCTCTCCCTCTCTGTGTTCAGTAAGCACACATGCCCTCTAACAAAATTTAAAAAAAGAAATAGTAAACATTAGCTGGACACTATAACGCTGAATTAAAATAAGGTATTTTGGGGCCAGCAGGTGGTGTGGCACTGGCCTCCTGCATGGCCTATTCTGGTTCAAACCCTAGTCCTGGATGCTTGAAAATCATGCCAAACACGTGTGCATGCATGACCAAAATCTCAGGAGGAGAATAGAGAAGAAGGGATTGTGACATGGCCATCTCCCTTTGAGGGTGATTTCTCATTTTCTCTCTGTCTGTCTCTCTCTGGAAAACACTTGTACCCTATGGTAAAAACCTGGGGAAAAAACAAAAACAAAAACAGATGTTTCTGTATTGAGAATTTCTTGGTAACACAGCAAAAACACTGTTTGCAGACCACAAATGTAGGGCCTTGAGATTTCTCCCACCAATGTACTTTGTGGGGCTCAGGAATTAAACTTTTTAACAATTCATTCACATATTTGTTAATTTATCCAAATAAGTACATATTAGGAGCATTGAGGGGACCAGCACATGGCATAGCAGTTATGCTGTTAGACTCCCACGTGGCTGACCACAGTTAGAGTCCTAGACTGGATGTTTGAAAATCATGCTAGGGTGTGTGTGAGTGCGTGCCCAAGATCACAGAAGGAACATAGAGAAGAAGGGATTGTGGCATGCCCATCCCCTCTGGAGGATGATTTCTCACTTCCCCTCTCACTGTCTCTGTCTCTTGCTCTCTCTGGCAAGCACACACACCCTGTGACAAAAACCTGTATGTAAGTAAATAAATGTAGTGACTCTCCTTAAACAAAAAACAAGTAACAAAAGGCAGGGACCAGCAGTTGGCATAATGGCTATGTTGCTGGACACTCATGTTGACAACTGCGGTTTGAGTCCCGGGCCTGGTGGCTTAAACTCAAGCCAGATGCATGTGCATGTGTGTCCAAGATCCCAAGAAGAGAATGGAGAAGAAGGGATTGTGGTGTGGCCATCCCCCTTGGGGGGTGATTTCTCGCTTTCTGTCTCTCTCTGTCTTTCTGGCGATTGCATGCACCCTATAGCAAAAACCTCTCAAAAACAAACAAACAAATGAAAAACAGAGCATTATGACAGTAGTGTGAGTTGGGACCAGTGGATGGTGTAATGGTTATGTCACTGAATTCCCACGTAGTTGACCACAGTTCATTTCCAGACCTGTTGGCTTAAAACTCATGCCCGGTGTGTTTTTGTATGTGCCCAAAATCCTGAGAGGAGAATGGGGGAGAAGGGATTGCAGCATGGCCACCCCACCCCCCTGAGGGACGACTTCTCACTTTCTGTCTCTCTGTCTCTCCAGTGAGTGCACGTGCTCTATAGCAAAAATCCCTTGGGGGAAAAAACAAATAGCATGAATCTTTCGCAATGCCCTTATTATCCTGGTCTGCTGCGTAAGCTTTGGGAAAAACCCAAAAAACAATTTCAAAAAACTCCTGATGAAACTACTGAACAAGAATATCCAAATCCTCTTTCCTCTCTGGGAAGAAACTATGTCTACAGATCTTTGGGTAAGGCCTATGAAGAGAAAGCTTGTCAAAAACAAGAAATCACTGTAGATTCCATTTTTCATCTAGTCCACAGATTTAGCATGCTTTGAATAAATAAGTGTTGATTAAATTTATATAAGAGCTGCTGAAAGATTCTGATCATTTAAAACTGTATTTCCTCTTGATTAGAGTTTCCCAGATTATAGCCATTAAAAGTTATACATTAGGGGCTGTTTCCATAGCCTCCTGGTTAAATGGAGCCAGATCCTAAGTTCAAAATTGTGAGCTCTTGAGAAACATGTGAGGTAGGTGTACCAGTGTTCCCCAAGTCCTGTCAGGATGAAGAAATGGAGAAGGTATTGTACATGATCCCACCCCCATTGGGGGGTGGTTTTTCTCTGTATTCATGCCCTCTAACAATTTTTGTAAATGATTATTTTATTTATTTATTATTATTATTATCATTAACTCAACAGAGAGAGCCAGAGAGGGAAGTGAGAATGCAAGCCACCAGGTTTGAGACTCAAACCAGTCAGCCATGTGGGAGTCCAGCGTCATAACCACCACACCACTTGCAGGCCATGACCATTTTTTTTAAAGTTGAAAATGAGAGCCCAGCAGTAGTGGCAAAAGTAGTGCTGCTGCATGAAGCTGGGACCACACAGGGGGACTAGATGCAGTTCTGATCTCGATGAAAAAAATAACCAATGGTAAAATTAATAATTAATAATTAATGTGGTTTATTTCCGAGCCAACTGTGAGTGACCTAAGCCCGGAGAAGAGGCATACATGCCTTTCTCAGGGTGATCATGTACAGATGTTCCTTTTATTTGTTTTTGAGATTGACAGACAACATTTAGTGAAAAGATTTTCCATTGGTCTAGCCCCAAAAGGTAGGACATGTAGAAGGGGGAGGAGGTTGTAGGTTATAGGTGGGTTCCACAATTCTTAGGTTGGTGATTGGAAGGGAAAATCTGTGTCTTGGGAAGAGATTAGTTAAAGAAAGGCTTAATCTACATCTCAAGGAAAAGGAAAGTTCTGTGTCTTGGGAAGAGATAAGCACTAGAATATACTGTAACCAGTTGAAATATACATCTCAAAGATACTATGCCAGGGACAGGAGGTAGGAAGAATCCTGTTAATAGAAAATAAATGGTCTGTTAATGTTAGTGGGCATAACTTCCCCAGTCCCTTTTGAAAAGATTTTGGAAAGGGGACCAGCAGTTAGCGTAATGGCTATGTCGCTGGACTCCCACGTAGTCGACCGCGGTTCGAGTCTCGGACCCGGTGGCTTAAACTCACGCCAGACACGTGTGTGTGCATGCCCAGGATCCCTAGAGGATAATGGAGGAGAAGGGATTGCAGCGTGGCCACCCTCCCTGGGGGGTGATTTCTCGCTTTCTGTCTCTATGTCTCTCTCTGGCGAGCGCACGCGCCTTATAGCAAAAACCTCTCAAAAAAAAAAAAAAAAAAAAATTTATTTTCTATAAAAAAAAAAGATTTTGGAAAGTAGGAAAAGTAGACAGACTTCTGTCCACACTGAGATCACCCTAAGCAGGGTGGTTGCAGTGAGCCTGCCTGAAATCCTGACTGGCTAATGGCAAGGTGGGAACACAGGACTGCCACAGTGAGATCCTCTCACGCTCTCTCTTCCTCCTCTTCACTCTATCTCTTCTAAAATAAATACATAAATTTGTATTGAGTGGATGAAAGACTCTGCTGCTGCATGTAAATAAATGATCTGTGAGACTATCACTTTTATCAGTCATATTTTGTAACTATTTTTTAAAAGTATAGAATTAGCTTAGTTTTGCATCATAAATTGCATATATAATGTCATATTTTCAGTTAGTTGTACAATATGATACTAGACTCTCTCCAAGGACTCCTTCCTTTCCCCCAGCTCCTAACACCCAGAAGGGGAAGTTGGTCTCTCTTTTTTTTCTTTATTACCTAAGCTTTCTTAAAGAAAAACACTCACGGAGGGTTGTCTTACCTCCCGTCATTGCACGTAAGTGCACAGGAATTCAACGGGATGTTTGGTCAACATCCTAACTCCTACCAAGGCTATCAAGGAAGAGGGCAGATTGATCCTGTGGAAGCTCGTACTTTCAGAGTCCATACTAGGCACATGTAATTAGGTAATCCAATTCCTCAAATTCCTTACAAAAGAGAAAAGTCCCCAAGAACAGATAAAACCCACAAATTCAAACAAAGAAATCAGCTATAGTAATAGACCTCTTCTGTTGAATATTCATAACCAAACCTCACAAAAAAAATAACACCTAACCTGTTCCAAATGCAGTTGCTACCTAGCAATTTACCCACCTGAAATCTATGGGTGTACTTCTTTTCTAAAATCATACTTTTCTATGTCAAATAAAATCATGCTTTTCTACTGGTTGTGGCTGATTTTTGCTATAGTGTACTTGTGCTCACCAGAGACAGAGAGACAGAATGTGAAAAATCACCCCCGGGGGGATGGCCATTTCACACTCCCTTCTCCATTCTCTTGAGACTTGGGGCATGCATGCACACATGCCCTGTGTCTGGAACTTGAACAAAGGTCGACTACTTGAGAGTCCAGCGATGTAACCGGTGTAACCGTTATGTCATGTGCTGGTCCTAGGTGTGGTTTTAATTCACATCGCAAGGGCAGGTCTCTTATCTTAGAGATCTAGACGCAAAGAAGCAGGTATTTCGCACAACACAGCTCAGCTCCTCTGTCCCATAACAATCCAAGATAAGGAACCTGAGTTAAAAATAGCTACCATGTGGCCAGCAGATGGCATAGCAGTTATGTCACTGGAGTCCCACATATGGTTCACTGCAGTTCTAGTTCCAGACCCCGGTGGCTTGAAACTCACTACAGGTGCTTGTACATGTGTGCCCAAGATCCCAGGAGAAGAATGGAGGAGAAGGAATTGCAGCATGGGGTTTCTCACTTCTCCTCTCCTGTCCCTGTCTCTCTCTCTCTCTCTGGCGAGCGCACACGTCCTAATGCAAAAACCTCTAAAAAAATAATAGCAACCATGTATAATGGTAGCTAGCAAGCCCAAGATTTCTCTGCCGGTTAATAAAACTCTGTGACCCTAAAGATCAGCTTTTTCTCTGCTAGGGTGAAATGACTTGTTCCAGATTACATAGTTAGCAAGTCAATAGCAGAACTTAATAGATTCCATCTTTTAACTTAGCAGTGAACTCAGAAATCAATAGTCTCTGTGTACGAGAGTCCAGCAGTTCCAGGAGACTCCTACCCCATGGGAACTCCTCCCCAGTCTTCCTCTGGGTTCCTCCTTTTCCAGATATCCAAATGTTAATACTCTGTGCCCACTGTATTTCAGGAGGTCTCCAGATGTGAATTCATAACATTGCCATGTGGGTTGACCTTGTAGGGTTTTACTGCTATAGCACCATCCAACCCCACTGTACCTCTTTATTTACACACATACCCCCTCCAGGACTTCATGTATTCTCCCGACTGTAAATAACTCTGTGTGAAAAACAAACAAACAAACAAATAACTCTGTGTGTGTGTGTGTCTATATACTTAAAGTCATTTTGTATTTAAGCGCTGATTTTATAAAATATGGCATAAAGGTTAACTGAATTTAGAATTTAATTCATGTAAGTCATGTTCAAGATATGTTACAGCTAAGGTGCTCTACCTGCGTTTTGGGAAAAATCACATGGAGCAGTTGCTTTTATAATAAACTGGTCCAGTTTCACATCTTTGGGGCAGTAAACTATAGTAGTATGAGGCAGGCATTACCTGGACCTCATGGTATGCACTGAACCATTCTGGGTGATGATTCGTCTCTGTAGGACAACTTAAAACATAAAGCTGTTATTGGGACCAGCAATTAGTGTAATGGCTATATCACTGAACTCCCATGTAGTTGACTGCAGTTTGAGTCCCGGACCCGATGGCTTAAACTCACACTAGGCGCATGTGCGTGCGTGCCCAAGATCCTGAGAGGAGAATGGAGGAGAAGAGATTGCGGCGTGGCCATCTCCCCTCAGGGATGATTTCTTGTTTTCTATCTCTCTGTCTCTCTCTGTCTTTCTGGCGAGCACATGCACTCTATAGCAAAAATTGCTGGGGTCCAGCCTCGGCGGGGGTGGGTTATCTCGATGGAGGCGGCGCAGGTGAACAGAAGACAAAGGCCTCGGTGCATTTTCATGCACGTCCTATGCCGGACACCCCTCAAAGATCACTCTCTGAATGCACGTCCTATGCCGGACACCCTTCAAAGATTGCTCTCTGAGGAGTGACAACTGCTAGGAATCATCGTGTGATTTTATTGAAAATGTGATACATGCAAGTAAACGGGAGAGGGGCTACATGTTTCAATTATCAGCTCATAAAGTTTTTAACAATAGAGAACATAGATTCTATTTAGGGTTGGATTAAGGGTGGGTCTATTGCAGTTCCGCAATTGTAGGTGGGTCTCCATGGAATGCAGTTTCGGGAAAGTGGTTCCAATAAGCAGAGATGATTCTCAGCTGATGCGGTGCAGCAGCCATCTTGTGATTACCGGGAATGGTGCTAAGAAAAGAAAATCTCAAGTGTAGATATTAGTTCCTATGGATCTTAATAAAGAATGATACTTATATAGTTTTATAGGGGTCTAAAACTTAATTTGAGGAATCCTAATATATTTATCTATTTCACTTGGTGAGGGCAGGGGTGTCCTGGGCCAGTTTTGGCCTAATCCTATTTTATGTAAAGAAAAGATTAAGTTTACCTTAAATGTATTTTGAAGGGCCTTCCAAAGGTCAAGATTATTTCTGCCTAGATAGAACTTCAGCCCACCCTCTATTGTGACCATGGAGATAAAACATTGTAATTAACAGTAGGTGATCAGAGCAAAGGGGAGCGGTCGGGGGATTTCCTAGAAAATTTTATCATATACTCAGGATGTATAAAAGAGCTATGTAATACTTTTACAGTAGTATATTGGGGAGTCAGAAGGGGGTCGCTTCCCAACAAGGCTACCATTTTTCTGGAGCAAATAGCAAACAGCCTTGCTGACATGCTAATTGACCCAAGTTTTGTTCCAAGGTCGGGGGGCGCACAGTAGCGGCCTTGCCAACGTACTGAACTGACTGGAAGCGGAACTCAAAGGTCGGGGGGGGGGGGGGGGGGGGGGGGGGGGCTCAGACAGATCCTGGGGCCTCGCCAGATCAGACTCCTCCAAAAAATCTCTCCAAAAAAAAAAAAGACATAAAGCTGCTATAAAGGCAACCTAATATTTTAAAGAGTTTATTTTTGCAAACAGCAATTCATAAATCAGGCAGCTTCAAACCGGAAGTGGTTCATGGGCTCTGCTGAGGAATCTTAAGCATCAGGCTTCTAAAGAATAAATGCAAAAACAATACAAAGGAGGTATTTGACTGGTTACAGCTATAAAGTGACCTTACGTGATCTATCCTATTGTACAGTCCCTAGTTATATTATCATAATTTTGTTGGATGCCTCTGAGTGGTTGAGCCTAAGGTCTGTTTTTCTTCAATATAGTCATTTATAAGAAATAACTCAAGTTTTCACTTTTGTTTGCAAATCAAGAAAGTTCAAGATCATTTATGAGGCCTAACTGGCTTTCTCTGTTCAGGGATTCTTCAGGCCTGGTCTCCAGTTTAATTTTCTTTAACAGGTCAAAGACCTGATTTTTTAAAAAAAATTAATGGAATACATCTTTTTTTTAAGAATTTATTAATTTTATTTATTTATTCATTTATTTTAATTTGACAGAGAGAGAGAGAAAAGGAAAGTGAGAAAGCAAGTCACCAGGTTTGGGACTCGAACTGTGGTCAGTCATGAGGGAGTGTTCAGCGTCCCAGCCACCATGCCACCTGCTAGTCCCTTGATGAAATTTTTTTAACAACTCTGGCAAACAGGTGGCAAGGACCTAAGGCAGATGGATCCCAATATGCAGTCTGAGTCCCAACTGTGTGTGTCTGAGTACTGGACCCACTGGCTAGAAAATCATGCTGGACATGTGTGTATGCATGCCTAAAATCCTGAGAGGAGAATGGAGGAGAAGGGACTGCCATGTGGCTAACTCCCTTGAGAAGAGATTTCTCACTTTCTCTCTCTCTTTGCTGAGCACATGCCCCCTATAGCAAAACTAAAAAACAAACAAACAAAAAATAAATAAATAAAAATGGACAACTTTTGTTAGATAATCTCTCTCACTTAACTCTGATCATACTGCTCCCCCTTAAGATTAAGCATAAATTGGGACCAGCAGTTAGCGTAATGGCTATGTCGCTGGACTCCCACGTAGTCGACTGCTGTTCAAGTCCCGGACCCGGAGGCTTAAACTCACGCCGGGCAGGTGTACGTGCATGCCCAAGATCCCGAGAGGAGAATGGAGGAGAAGGGATTGCGGAGTGGCCATCCCCCCTGGGGGGTGATTTCTCGCTTTCTGTCTCTCTGTCTGTCTGGCGAGCACACGCGCCCTATAGCAAAAACCTCTCAAAAAAAAAAAAAAAAAAAAAAGATTAAGCATAAGTTTAGCTCCTCCCTTCTACTACCACCAGGGAGGATCTACTGGCCCTACCCAGGGCTGCCCAGCATACTCTGCCCATGTGCCTTAAACGTCCAAAGTTACATCTACAGTCCAGAATGCTCCACAATTAAGTAGTGTGTGTGTAAAACACCTGCATTTACCTATTCAAGAGCTTCACTGAGAGATGTAATAGGCATCTCAACCTTTCTATGTCCAAAACTGAACTTCCCAAACCTGCTCTTTTTTCCGTATCTTCTCTAGCTGGTCAATAGAATAGCAGTTACATTCTTCTGGTTGATCAGCCCACAAATCTTAATTTTTAAAAATAATTATTTATTTAATTTTATTTATTCATTCTTTTATTTTAATTAGACCAGAGAGAGATACACAGAAGGGGGGGAGTGAGAAAGCAAGCCACCAAGTCCAGTATTCGAACCACAGTCGGCCATGTGGGAATGTCCAGCACCTTAACCACCACACCACCTGCTGGTCCCCAAATCTTAATTTTTATTTGAGAGAGATTTTTGCTTTAGGTTGCATGTGCTCACCAGAGAGATAGAAAGCGAGAAATCATTCCCCATAGGGTATGGCCAAGCCACAATCCCCTCTAATTCATCCTCCTTTGTATCTCTCTCTCTTTTTTTGGATTTTGGGTACTCATGCACATGCACCCAGCATGAATTTCAAGCTGCCAGGTCTAGGACTTGAACCATGATCAGCCACATGGGAGTCAGCGCCTTCACTACTATGCTACCTGCTAGCCCCATTAATTTTTTAAAAAAAGTTTCCAGAGGGAATGAGTGCTCATGAGAGAAAGAGAGGAAAAGAGGGAGAAAGTGAGAAAGTACAGTCCATGGAGGACGGTCACTCCACAATCCCTCTCCCCCCATTTCTCCCTCTTTTTAAGATTTTAGGCACATGTGTACATGCACCTGACATATTTTTCAAGCTACCAGGTCCAGGGCTCAAAAGCCATGGTCAGCCTTATTGGATCCAGCCATCTTAACCACAATACCACTGCTGGCGTGCACAAATCTTGATATCAAATCTTGTTTTCTCTTTCTTTTGTATCCAACATATCTCATTGGCACTAACATACTATTTAATTTAGATATTTATTTAAACCCAGTACATATCTTGCACTTACATTTTTTTAAAAATCTTTTTACTTCACTGGAATGTTATGTTCTAATAGGAGATAAATTTTTGTTTTTCTTGAGCACTGCTGCATGTAGAATGGTATCTGGTTCAGAGAAGATGCTCAAGAATTATTTACTGGGACCAGCAGTTAGCATAATGGCTATGTCGCTGGACTCCCACAGAGTCGACCACTGTTCGAGTCCTGGACCCGGTGGCTTAAACTCGCGCCGGGCACATGTGCATGTGTGCCCAAGATCCCGAGAGGAGAATGGAGGAGAAGGGATTGTGGCGTGGCCATCTCCCCTGGGGGGTGATTTCTTGCTTTCTATCTCTCTGTCTCTCTCTGTCTGTCTGGCGAGCACACACGCCCTATAGCAAAAAACTCTCCAAAAAAAGAAAAAAAGGAAAAAACGAATTATTTGCTGGTCTAGCCTGGTGACGCGGTCAGCGGCAAACTGAACTGCAGTGCTGGAGGGCATATGTCCTGCTGTGGGTTCAGGTTCCTGGGCTGGCCTAAAGATGTGCTGGACAGGAGCAGCAGTGCCCAGGATTCTGATGAACTGTAAGGGTGAAGAAGGTGGACTGTGGCATGATGAAAGTCTGTTCAGGGTCTCCCTCTCTCATATATGCATGCTCTCTATCATAAAAATTAAAAAAGAAGATTTATTGATTGAAAAAAGTTGTTCAGTAGCCTGTCAAGTCATTACAGTGCCTGAGCCTTGCAAGAACCATGTCTTATTTTTATTGTCATCAATGGCACATAGTTGGTGTACAATAGGTATTTTGAATAGATGAATAAATAAATCTATGAATGTATGTTATTAACTTCATCATAAGAAAGTAGTAGTGCAGCACTGTCCAACAGAAATATCATGGGAATCACATCTGTAATTTGGCATTTTTATTAGCCACATTAAAAAAATAAGAAATGGGAGAAGACTGAGTCCACCATCAGAACTGAGATCTAGTGCTTTCAGGGATAAGAGCAATGAAGATGTTCTGCTGAGAAGTCACCCTGGTAGAGCCCTTTCTGTCCTTTTCTGTCTCTCTTTGTCTCTTTCTGTCTCTCTGTCTTTGTCTTTTTGGTTTTTTAATTTTTTTTCTTTTTTTTTTAAGGTAAAGTATTTTCTTGGCTCTGAAATCCTCCTTTATATTGGTAATAATTTCCTCCCCCCCCCCCCCCCCCATCTAGGAAAAGCAAAAAGGGCAGGCCAGAAGAAGACTGAGTTTGCCATGAGAGCTGAGATCTAGTGCTTTTGTGCGGGGCGCAGTTTTTATTTTTAAAAATTAAATAAACAATTTTTTTTCCTTTTTCTCTTTTTCTGTTTTCTTTTTCTTTTTCTATTTTTTTTTTTTTTAATCTCACCACTTTGCTGCTCAGCCTCCACACACTGAGTGGTCTAGACAGGTCTAAGTGAAAAGTTGCCAAAATCTGAATACTATTTGGGTCCTCATATTCTTCATTTCCCACTGAATCTATGACACAAAGGGAGAAAAATATAATGCCATAGAGTTTGTAGACCACCTCCTCCTGTGCACCTCTGATTGCTCAGATTGATCTTCTAGAAATTAGGCAGAAATGAATAACCCATCAGATGACTACAAATCACCGTAGGGACACAAGAATATGTGAAAGAAAATGCTTCTCCCCCAAGAGAAAAGAATCACTCTTCTTCATCCACAGACAGTACAACGGAACTCATGGAAATGTCTGATAAAGAATTTAGAGTATTCATAGTGATAAAGCTAACAGAGATGGAAGAGAAGAGAAATGATGAATATCAGAAGAAAAAAAATCGATGAGTTCCAGGAGATGAGGAAGTTCTTGCGAGAGCTGAAAGAGGAAATACACACCATAAAAAAGAATCAAATGGAACTGTTGGAGATGAAGGCTATAATACAGGAAGTCAAAACGTCCTTTGAAAGTACTAAAAGCAGACTAGAGCATACAGAAAATTGAATCTCAGATGTAAAAGACAGAATCACTGGATTAGTAAAATCCACCATGAAGACTGAGAAAACAGCCCCAAAATGAAGAATAATATATGAGAAATACTAGATACCATTAAATGTCTAAACATCCAGATAATCATTATTCCAGAAGGTGAAGAGGCTAAAAAGGATATTGATAATCTGTTCCATGAAATCCTGGAAGAAAACTTCCCAAACCTAGAGAGGCATTCAAAGATCCAGACCCAAGAAATACAAAGAACTCCAAATAGGATCAACACAAGAAAATCTTCTCCAAGACACATTATAGCCAGAATGACCAAAACCACAAAGACAAGATACTAAGATTGGCAAGAGAGAAACATCAAGTTATCTACAAAGGATATCCCATCAGGCTAACAGCAGACCTCTCACCAGAAACATTGCGAGCAAGGAAAGAATGGGAAAATATATTCAAAGTGTTGAGTGAAAAACAATTTCAACCAAGAATACTACATCTGGCAAGATTATCCTTCACATGGGTAGAGAAGACAAGAACATTCTCAGATAAACAAAACCTGAAAGAATTAATCAACACCAGACCAGTTCTCCAAGAAGTTCTGAAGGGAGTGCTATACCAGAAAAACTAAAGTCAGACACACAGAAATAAGAGATCTAAAACAACTAAGAAAATGGCCAGCTTAATGGTAGGGACAAGTCCAGAGTTGAACGTTATCTTCCAGAATTTAAATGGAAAGATCGGATGACAAAAGAAGATAAAGTACATGAGTTTGAACTGGTGAAATAGAATTTTCTGACTTTTGACTAACACATTACTGATCTCCTATGCTTTGTTTTCCAGAGTTAAGGAATTTTGTCTTCTCTTGAGTTGTGGACAGATCCATGTACCTACTATTCGAACAGAATCCTAACCTGTTTACAGAGCTATAAATATTAAGCAAAATTCTCTTAACATTTTTTTGATTTTGATTTATTAAAACTAAAACTACCTTTCTTGAAATTAAAAAATATATTAAAAAATACCTATTTAATGACCACAGTAAACTATATAGCCTCAGCCAGGTGTTACTTTATAGTGTATTCATTCTACCCAGAATTTCATGCCTAAAGCAACTTTTGTTCACAGATATGCACATATCAGCTGAACTTACTATGGAAAGTATTTAGATTGATAAAGATATTTTGTGAATCAAGGCAATGTGGGAAAGAATAAAGGAATGGAAAGCAACTGCAGATACCAGAGACAGGGTAGGAGGAGGATGATGGGAAATGGCAGAGGGTGAGAAATGGGGGGGGGGATACATATATATATACTTTTTCTTTCCATTTCTTGTTCATATATATAAATATATATATTCAAGAAACAAGAAATGGGAAATTATTTGTTGACGATAACATGTATGACTAAGCCACTTTACAGTGTATTCTGGCTGGAAAATCGCATTTTGTATGTTGTGATGTTCGTGAAAGAATGTTAAATAAATAAATAAATTTTTAAAAAAAGAAAAGAAAAAGAAATGGGGCCAGCAGATGGTGTACCATTTATTTTGCTGGACTCCCACATGGCCGTTTGCAGTTTGAGTCATGGACCCGGTGGCTTGAAAATTACACCAGGTGCATGTACGTACATGCCCAAAAGCCCACGAGGAGAATGGAGGAGAAAGGATTGGAGCATGGTCACCTCCCCCGGGGGGGGTGTGGGGGGGTGAATTCTCATTTTCTTTCACTGTTGGTCTGTCTCTCTCTTTCCAGCAAGCATGAACACGCACCTTAAGGCCAAAACTTCTAACATAAAATAAGAAACAGCTCATATTAATATTTTTGATTCCTAGAGAGCAAGTGTACTCTCCACAGAGACAGAGAAAGAGAGAGAGAGAGAGAAAGAGAGAAAGCACCCTCCAATGGGGCATGGTCATGTTGCAATCCCTTCTCTATTTCTCTGTGCTATCAGGATTTGGGGTTTGTACACACACACACTGGCATATTTTTCAAGCCATGAAGACAGGGACCTGAACTGCAAGGTCAGCCATGTAGGATCTAGTTCTCTTAGCCATGTAGGATCTGATCCCTTCACCATCAGACTTTGGGGTTGATCCCATCTTTTTTGTATTAAGTTTTAAAATCCATTATGTGCTTTCCACATACACGACATCTCACTTGGGGCTAGTCACGTTTCAAATGCTTGACAACCATTTACAGAGGCACAGATCCTGTGCAATCCTGCAATTCAGGTGTCTGAATAGTACAGTGTGTGTAGAGGGCCTGGGTTGAAGAGGGAAGCTCTTTGGAGTCATTGACTGCCTGGGTCCCAATAATTCTTGGTCTTAGCTCATAACTGCATTGCTAACATAAATACCCGAGACTCGGTGATCCATAAAGAAATAGAGGTTTATTCAGCTCATGGTTTGGAGGATTGAGGCCCAGGGCCAATTTCTGGTGAGGCTACAATATGGCAGACAGCAGGATCTTGAGCACAGCAGCTGTTTATAAGTTTCTGCCTGCTCTGGTCTCCCAATCTTACAAACCCACCAGGACACCTTTACAAAACAACAAGTGCCAAGTCATGAAATTTTGGGGGACATTCAAACTATGGCACTCTTTAATTCATTAGCTAACAATGTGCTCCAGCCAAAACCACCAGGAACACAACCGTATTTGAAAAAATAAGGGAGGGGGACCAGCAGTTGGCTATGGCGCTGGACTCCCATGTGGTAGACTGCGGTTCAAGTCCTGGACCTGGTTGCTTAAACTCATGCTGGGTGCGAGTGCAGGCGTGCCCAATATGCTGATAGGAGAATGGAGGAGAAGGGATTGTGGCATGGCCATCCCCCTTGGGGGGTGATTTCTTGCTTTCTGTCTCTCTGTCTCTGTCTTTCTGGTTGAGCACATGTGCCCTATAGCAAAAACCTCTCCAAAAAAAAAAAAAAAAAAAAAAAAAAAAGAAAAAGAAAAAAGAAAAAGAAAAGAAAAGAAAAAGAAAAAGTGGTGGTGGGGTTTAAAGAAAGGACATCATGGAGAGTCATGGAATATTTGGGTAAGAGGATTTTAAAAAGGACTTTTTATAAGATTTAGGTTTGTGTGTGGGGAAGGGGTTCAAGGAATAGGGGAGTTCCTATGGACTGGATGCTGTCAGGAAGAAAAAGTAGTTTACTAAGATTGTATATCTTTATTTTTTTTTTTTGAGAGGTTTTTGCTATAGGACGCATGCACTCGCCAGAGAGAGAGAGAGAGACAGAGACAGAAAGCGAGAAATCACCCCCAGGGGGATGGCCAGGCCGCAATCCCTTCTGGCCACGCAGCAATCCCTTCTCCTCTATTCTCCTCTCAGAATCTTGGTCACGCAGGCACACGTGCCTGGCATGAGTTTTAAGCCACCAGGTCTGGGACGCGATCCCTAGTCTACTACATGGGAGTCCAGCGACATAGCCATTTTGCTAACAGCTGGTCCCTAAAGATCGGATATCTTAATAAATGTCAAGATAAAGAGACACTGGACAGAGGCTAAACCTGTAATCGATAAGAAAAAAAATCATTCATGTTAGCCAGGATAGGGTAGGTTGGTCATTTTCGTGGTCTGTACAACGTTCACGTTCTGGCTGTGTTCAGAGCTGTTTACGGAGGGGCAGTGTTGGATGTTCATGTTCAGTGGAAATAGCTGTAGGGCACCCCACCAGCACCTAGCAACGTCGTGGAGACCTGGCTAATAGAACCGGGGCAGCCCTTGCAGTCAGGGGCTGCTTTTTCCTTTCTCATGGCTATGCAACCTTAATCAGGTGATTGAACTTCTTGTGGTTCATTTTTCTCCTCTCTGAAATGGGAACATGAGAGCACCTGTCTCTTCATCTCCCAAGGTTAGCAGGATTTAATAAGGTTATCTATGTGACGACACTGGGATAGTGCCTGGCATATAGTGAGGGAGTGTCATTACCGTGGTCCAAGGATGAGAACCTATAACAGATGTACTACATTCTGCACATTTTAACATTTCTGAAATTGGGGGTACGTCATTTAAACAAAGCTTCTTAGAATGGCTATAATGTAGTCCTACTTCCCGAAGGCTCTGCTTTGGGGAACAATTCGTCACTCTCCATAGTGTTCCATCCTTTCCTTGGTGAATGGCTTCTGTCCTCTCCTCAGGAGTCGAGTCGCAGGCGCCCTCAGCTGTCCCCGCCGACCACCGCATTTTATGCTGCGCGGCTTCTCCAGGCAGTACGGCCCAGCGCGCCCGCACTCGGGAGCCTACGGCGGCGCGGCGCCCACGCGGCCCGGGAGCCGAGGGAAACCGGCGCGTCCCCGCCCGCCCGCCGTCAGCTGATGGGCCGCCCGCCCGGGAGGCCGCCGCCGCCGCCGCGCGAACATGGCGGCCGAGATCCACTCCAGGCCGCAGAGCAGCCGCCCGGTGCTGCTGAGCAAGATCGAGGGGCACCAGGACGCCGTGACGGCCGCGCTGCTCATCCCCAAGGAGGACGGCGTGATCACGGCCAGCGAGGACAGGTGGGGCCGGCGGGGCGTGCGCGCGGCCGAGGCCCGCTCTCCGCGGCGACGGGCGCAGGGGAGCGGGGTCCGCCGCTCCGGCCCTCTCTGCGCGGGGAGCGCTTCCGGACACCCGCACTGTGCCTCTCTGTCTATCCGGCCCCCAGTTCCCTCCCGCAGGTCCTCTGCTGTCGCACCTCCAGCTGGAGCCTCCGTGCCTACTACTCCCCTCCAGCCCCAGACCCGCCCCGCCGCGCTCCTCTGGCCCGGGACCCGGGTCCCCGACGCGCCCCTCCAGCTGGAGCCCGAGTGCCTACCACTCCCGATATCCCCAGATCTCATCCCGCCGCGCCCTTCTGGCCCGGGACCTTCTTTCCCGCAACGCCCCTCTGGCCCAGGACTCCGGTTCCCCCCGGACCCTGTCCCCCCGTGGACGTTCCCCAGATCTCTTCCTGCGGAGGTTCACCTGGCGCCAGGGGTTTCTCGGCCTCCCGGTCAGTCCCAAGTCGCCTCCCCGGGAAGCTAGTTACCGAAGGCCCTGGTGCCCGGGATTTCCGACCTGCAAGGAACCTCCGGGGACAGTCACTCTTCTTTTGGAGTTTAGACCCTTCTCTCTGGGGTTTGCACTTCTTTTTCTGTGCAACGCCAAGATTCTAGATCAGTTTTTTTCTTTTTTCCACAGTTGCTAGAGCCACCCGATCTCTTATTTAATAGTTTTTAAATTTTTTATTTTTATAAAAGCGACTGACTTTTTAAAATTTAGATGTATTTATTTTAAAAAGAAGCTGTACCTCTACTATTAGGTAAATGAGTATACTTGCCATAAAGAATATAACTAAGACGGATTAATTTCTGTGCTTCCCTCTTGTGTACTAAACGATCTTGGAGCGGATGCTCACCACGCTTTGGGAAACCCTGGTTTGGTCCAGTTCTCTTTTTACCCAAGAGGAAATAAGGCGCAAGAGGTTGAAACTCGTTAACTCCGAGTCCCAGATGATTCTAAGGAAGCCAGAAAAGCAGTTTCAGGGATGCATGATTGGGTTGGAATGATATTACTTGTTTTAGACCTTTGGTGTCTTTAAAATGCTAAAAGTTTACAACTTTAGTGGCTTTCCAGTGAGAATGTGAAGGAAATGACTGATACTTATCAAGTTAAACTGTGTTTCCTTGGCCCAGTGAATGGCCTTAAATAGTGATGTTCCAAAGTGGAAAGGTTTCTGGCGAATGGAAGATTCCTGTTCTCTTAAACTGAAGGCCTGGTTCAACCTTTTGTAACCATAGCTTTTGAGATTAGCAACATGGGCAGCCTGTGGTAGATGGGAAGAGAAAACCTGGAGCCCCCAGCTCCTGTTTGACCTTTGCTCTTTGCTTTTGGTGAGCTTTATGCCTTTTTCCTCAATTAATAGTGACCTTATTGTGAGCAGGTCCTGCCTTCCTCCTGCTGAAGGATTACAAGTAGCTGACCTCAAACGAGGTGGGGCTTGATTGGAAGGAGGTGGGTGTGTAGCAGGAAGGGAGTGGGAGAGAGAGGTGCTTGAGGCACAGGGAGAGGGTGGCAAGGTAAACAGGCAGAGGGCAGATAGTGGTATTTGCATTCTGCAAACATCCACTATAAAACAAGGAATGGAGGGACCAGCAGTTAGCATAATGGCTATGTCGCTGGACTCCCACGTAGTTGACTGCGGTTCGCGTCCTGGACCCGGTGGCTTAAAACTCACGCCGGGTGCGTGTCCGTGTGTGCCCAAAATCACGAGAGGAGAATGGAGGAGAAGGGATTGAGGCGTGGCCATCCCCCCGGGGGGTGATTTCTTGCTTTCTGTCTCTCTGTCTCTCTCTGTCTGTCTGGCGAGCGCATGCGCCCTATAGCAAAAACCTCTCAAAAACAAAAACAAAAACAAAAAACAAAAAACAAGGAATGGATGTGAACAACACTAAAAGTTAGCAGTCTTTATTCAGTACGATATAGTTATTCCTGACTCATGCATGTTGGGTAAATTGCTGAATATTTGTGATCATTGGCCAGAAGTAGTGCTGATACCTGCTTTCTGGAAAGTGATTACAAAGCTGCTCTGGGACAGCACTGTTCTGGGGGAAGCTTCAGATCAGCTCATGTTTTCACTCGGGTACCACTGTCCCTGCAGCGCTCTGGTAGGTGACCAGACACCCTGAAGGGTGGAGCCTCAGGTCACCGATCTGTGTCTTAGGCCCGTGGAACTTCCTGGAAGGCAGGACCAGCTTTTTAGTAGGTGGCACACTTCACAAGATTTAATGAAAGCACATGACTGTGGGGTTTTTGTTCTCGTTAGCCAGGGTGGTGTGTTTTCGTTGTCATAAATGTGTGTCATACTTTTCCTTCCTTCATTTGTTTATTCATTAAGAAATTTTGTATTTATTGAGTAGCAGGCTCCAGGGATACAACAGGAAATAAAAGCCACAGAACTCATGCCTCTGATTCATTGATTTTTATGGCCCTTGTTGTGACAAAACCGGCACATATGGCTGAGGAAATGGAACATGGACCTCCCATATTCAGGCAAAAATTGGTTGGACGCTTACTGTTCAGGAGTCCCGTGCTCCACCTGTGCTTGGCCTGTGCAGTAGAAAGATAGCCGTCATTGAAATCACTCTATTCCAAGGCCAGAGGGTCCAGTGAAGACATGGCCCTGTGTTCTCAGCTTCCAGGGTACTAGGAAGACACAGCGGAGGAGAAGGATCCTTGGCCCCAGCCACCTGGAGGCAGTCATTGGAGCAGGTGTTCATGGATAAAGAAGTGGTCTGTAGGAAGGGAGGAGGGATGCCTCTTCCCATTCTAGGCAGAGAGAGAGTGGACTAGAGGTGATTTTAAGAGGTAAAGAACTGCAGCTATTTCTAGGTGACCAGAGCAAAAGGTGCGTGGGCAGCTTTCTTAGCTCAGGTTCTGTTGCTATAATGGAATGCTTGACATTGGGTAATTTATATACAATAAACATTTAGTTGGTTCACGAGAAGTCCAAGAACATGGTGCTAGCATCTGGCAAGGTCAGTGTCCCATGGCCGAAGGGTGGAAAGTGCAAGCGGATGTGTGAGACAAAAAGAGAATTGGACCCTTTCCATAACTAACCCGCTCCCATAAGCATGAACTTCATTCATTCCTGAGTGTGGTACCTCATGATGCAATCCCTGCTGAGAAGCCCTGCCTCTTAATACTCTGCAGTGGGGATTACATTCTACATGAGTTTTGATGGGGACATTCAAACCATAGTAGCAGCGAAGGCAGAAGAGGACCTCGAGCTGTAAGGGCCTCACCACTTGAAGGAATTTGGACTTTATTTTGCAGGCAGTGAAGGCCCATCAATGAGTTGAAAGAAAGCAACTGGCATACTTGGAATTTGTACTTTGGAAATAACGGTCACTAACCTTTTTTTTTTTTTTTTTTTTTTTGAGAGGTTTTTGCTATAGGGTGCGTGCGCTTGCCAGAAAGACAGAGAGAGACAGAGAGACAGAAAAGGGAGAAATCACCCCCAGGGGGGATGGCCACACCACAATCCCTTCTCCTCCATTCTCCTCTCGGGATCTTGAGCACGCGCACACACACACACCCGGCGTGAGTTTAAGCCACCAGGTCTGGGACTTGAACTGCAGTCGACCACGTGGGAGTCCAGTGACATAGCCATGACGCTAACTGCTGGTCCCAACAGTCAACTAACCTTTTGATAGCTCCACCTCTCTGCCAGTAGAATGAGCACCATGTGCATTGCAGCCTGCTCACTTCGCCCCTACTGCGCCCCCGTGAGGTAGTACACTGACACCTTTCTTTTCAGCAGTTCCGAAATTCAGTACACTCTAGAAGTCAAGATTTGTGTGTCCGTGCATGTAAGTTGGACCTGAAAACTCATTTGATACCAAACTTGTCTTGAGTCAGCCCATCCGCCCTTCCTTCCTTCCTTTCTACTATTGAGTTCTTAAGGTCTGAAAATAAAAATTGTCTTACACCTTTTCTCTACAACTTTTGCTTTAATACTCAGAAAAGTAGTTTTTGACGTTTAAATGAGTTAACATCGATGTTATTGGGTCATCGGGAAAGTGATAATGCATTTTTACACTGAAAAACATAGAAAAAGTACATCATGACTTTCCTGTTGACCTCATAATTTAACATCATTAATAATAATATAAAACAACTTCCAGTTGTTCATACATTATTGCTATGTATGTTTGTTATGCATGTACTGATATGTTAAATTAACATTGAAGTTCATTCATTGTGCAAAAGCTAGGAGCAATGAAAACTAGCTAAGAGCATTTTGAGACGAAAAGTGGAAGATGTGAAGGCCTTTTTGAATTTTCTAACGTCTAGACCCATGGCTCTTGTCTAGGGGTGACGTTGCCCCTCAGGGGACATTTGAATATATCAAAACATCCTCCTATGGGGGGAGGATGTCAGCATCCTACAGTGCACAGGACAGGCCCCACACCAGAGGATTATTTGGCTCCAAAATTCAGTAGTGCTGAGATTGAGAAACCCTGATCCAGACTTAGTGGTCATCTTATCTTTCAAACAGTGGTTCTCAAACTTGAGCTTGCATCGGAACCACCTGGAGGTCTTGCTAACACACAATTGCTGGGTCCACTCCCCTCCGCCCCCAAAATTTGAGGTTCAGTAAGTTGGATGGTACCTGAGGGGTGGCTTTCTACCCAGTTCCCAGGTGATACTGATGCTGCTGGCCCTGAGACACACTTCTTTTTTTTTTGGAGAGGGTTTTCGCTATAGGGCGCGTGCGCTCACCAGACAGACGGAGAGAGACATAGAGACAGAAAGCGAGAAATCACTCCCCAAGGGGGCATGGTCATGCCGCAATCCCATCTCCTCCATTTTCCTCTCGGGATCTTGGGCACGCACGCACACGCACACGCACCCGGCGTGAGTTCTAAGCCACCGGGTCCGGGACACGAACCGTGATCGATTACATGGGAGTCCAGCAACATAGCCATTACTCTAACTGCTGGTTCCCACCCTGAGACACACTTTGAGAACCACTTTGAGAGCCACTGCTCTACAGGCATGGTGTCTGACCTGTGTAGATTTTGTCTTCTTTTTTGTCAAATTCTGGGATATATTTACCTGGGGTCATTCACACATTTCCATTTATCCCAACGAAACTGAACTATGTATGACAGAGCTAAATATTGATAAGCTCAGCCACCCAAAGAGTATTAAGCCAGTGTGTACTCAATTCCATCATACCTGGAGGCATAAGTAATTAGTGGTTGGGCTTAGAAATCTAGCCAGAAACCAGGAGTTAATGTGTTACGAATGGTTAATAGAGAACGGTGTTACTCATTGTATGAAGTAATTTATATTTTGTTGCAGTAATAAATACTTACAACTCTTTTATTTAAAGTTAATATTTAAGCCTTAATTAAATTTTAGTATTTTTAGCTTTAGTTTTAGTTGCCTGTGCTTAAGAACTAAGAATTTGAGCTTTGAAATTTGAGCCAAGTACAAGAATGATTAAATTCATGAACTTTCTTTAAACTTCTTGAATCGATAAAGTGGGATTGTCCTTCTCCTCAGGAAATTGTAAATAGTGATTATAATAATTACTTCAGTAGTAAGTTCAGGGGAAACAGAAAATGGGACTCCACTTTCAAAACAGAACTGAAATGTGGTGAGACAGCAGGAACCAATTCCTGGACAGGAGTGTGTAAGGGTCCTCTGTGTCGCAGGCTGGGAAAGAATTCAGAGACTCAGAGTTAGAAAAGATTAATTATTCACTTTCCAAAGGGGGGAAAGGAAGCAGATGGGAGAGCTGTATCGATCCTAAAGAGTAGGGGCTAGGGGAACCAGAAGATGTCATAATGGCCACATTGCTGGACTCTCACATAGTCGACTGTGGGTCAAGTGCTGGACCTGGTGGCTTAAACCTTACACCAGGAGCGTGTGCATACATGCCCAAATCCCAGGGGGAGAATGGAGGAGAAGGGATTGCGATGCGGCCATCCCCCCTGGGGGGTGATTTCTTACTTTCTGTCTCTCTGGAAAGCTCACGTGCCCTATACCAAACATTTCTCTTTAAAAAAAAAAGAGTAGGCACTAGACTTGAAAGGAAAGGAAAGGGATTTAGGGTGGGGTGATTAAGGTAGTCCTGGGACAGCAGCCAGGTGGTCTTTTGTAACATCTGGGATGTATAGTTGTTATGTCTGAGTGAGTCAGCTATCTGCAGTAAAATCGAGCAGCCTCCCTTTTCTTCCCTCCTCTCAGGTGGAAATCTTCCTCTGACCCCAACTAGGGCATGTCCCTTCCACTGTCTAGCCAGACCAGGTCTGACCCTTTAGGCCTTTCTCCCCACCACATCAAGGATGCTCAAGGTTGCCGAGTATCCTGTTCCTGTTGTGCTCTGTTGTGTTCCCTCAGGCAGAGCTCCAGAGGAGAGACAAATGTCAATGGGTAGATAACAAAAAAAGAAAAAGAAAGAAATGCCCAAGGCATCTGTGGAACTATGAAGATACCCTTCTTATCAAGTATGTCCAAGATATTTGGGGTTGGGGCTAATATGTCCTTTCAGCATGCTTTTTGGACTTCTTTCCTATGGACTTTGTTAAGAATTTAGACAGTAGGGTTGAATTTTTTGTTTGTTTCCGTTTTAGGTTTTGCCATAGGGCACGTGCATTCCTCAGAGAGAGACAGAGAGAGGAAATTGAGAAATGACTACTCTGGGGGTATGGCCACATCACAGTCTCGTCTCCTTCATTCTCTTCTTGGGATTTTGGGCTTACTCATGTGCCCAGCATGATTTTCAACTCAGTCTGGTCCAGGTCTCAAACTGTGGTTAGCCATGTGGGAGTCCAGAAACTTAACCACCACGCCACCTGCTGGCCCTAGAATGTTAGAATTTTTTTTTTTTTTTAGAGGTTTTTGCCATAGGGCGCTTGTGCTAGCCAGACAGAGAGAGAAAGAGAGACAGAAAGCAAGAAATCACCCCCCCCCAGGGGGGATGGCCACGCCACAATCCCTTCTCCTCCATTCTCCTCTCGGGATCTTGGGCACGCACACACACGCGCCCGGCGTGAGTTTTAAGCCACCGGGTCCGGGACGCGAACTGCGGTCGACTACGTGGGAGTCCAGCGACATAGCCATTAGAATTTTTAAAAGATAAACACACCGGGAACCAGCAGTTAGCGTAATGGCTATGTCGCTGGACTCCCACGTAGTCAACTGCGGTTCGCGTCTCGGACCCGGTGGCTTACAACTCACGCTGGGCGCGTGTGCGTGCGTGCCCAGGATCCCGAGAGGAGAATGGAGGAGAAGGGATTGCGGCGTGACCATCCCCCCTGGGGGGTGATTTCTCACTTTCTGTCTCTAATGTCTCTCTCTGTCTGTCTGGCGAGCGCACGCGCCCTCTAGCGAAAATCTCTCCAAAAAAAAAAAAAAAGATAAACACACCCAGTAGTGGCTTGGAGGTTGAGATGGTTGGATCCACATGGCTGACTGTGTGGTTCAAATCCTACACCTGGTGGCTTGAAAGTCATGCTGGGCCTGTGTGCATTTGGGCCTAGAATCCTGACAGGAGAATGAAGGACAAGAGATTACCATGTGGCCATTCCCCAGGGGTTGATTTCTCATTTTCCATTTCTATATCGTTCCCTCTCTTTGGCAAGTGACTGAGCCATATAGCAAACTAAATAATAATTATAATAATAATAACTTAAAAAGATGAAAACTTTATTATAAAGGCTTACAAATAAGGCTATAAGCCTACTGTCTTCATTTTTGAAAAACAGAGTTTAGCAGTGCCAGCAGGTGGCATGGTGGTTAAGGCACTGAACTCCCACATGGCTGACCTTAGTTTGAATCCCAGACCTGGTAGCTTGCTTTCTCGCTTTCCCTCTTTCTCTGTTCAAATGGAAAGTAATGATAATATAATAAATAAAATACGTAATTATTATTTTTTTTTTTTGAGGGGGGCAGATTTTTGCTATAGGGCATGTGCACTCACCAGAAAGAGACAGAGACAGAAAGCGAGAAATCACCTCCAAGGGGGGATGGCCACACTGCAGCCCCTTCTCCTTTATTCTCCTCTCAGGATCTTGGGCACGCACGTACACACATCTGGCATGAGTTGAAGCAGCTGGGTCTGGGACTTGAACTGCAGTGTACTACATGGGAGTCCAGCGACATAGCCATTATGCCAACTGCTGATCTCAATGATTTTTTTTTTTAAAGAAAGAAAATTGGAGTTTAGAGGTGAATGTGCTTAAATTATTGCTTCAGAAGGCTGTAGGCCAAGATTAGCTCTGTAAAAAAAAATTCAGTTTTGTTTGGCCCAAGAGTTCATGTGTTTAAAATATTTTAGGATGTTGTACTTAGGCTGGTAAATAATAGAAAGACCGCTTTTATGTATTGCTTTAGTATCTTTTTGTAATATAGTAGATATTTAATATATTTGTTTCTCCTAGACATTTCTAGGCATTTTCAGATGGTTCAGGGGAACATTTCTATGTTAACTAGTTGTTCCTGTGGTAATAATCCTGGGTAAGCACCTTGATTTTACGTATTATGCTTTGGAGGAAACCCGGCATAGCTGGAAGTTGTTTATACAGAAAAGCAGGGTGTGAAGTGCTGTATTTTAGTTGTCATGCAGTGCCTAAAAGTAGACTCTTTAATTGTGTTATAAAATAAACTGAAGAAATGATTAGACAGGAAGCCTGGTGGAAATGAATTTATTCCTCTATGGTTAGAGTAACCCTTATGTTACACATCCTCTTTTTTATGGCCTAATTAAGCACAGAGATTTGAGAGCCAGAATGCCTGCCTTGAATCCAGCTATGTGACCTTGGACCCAGGACAGCCTCTCTGAATCACAGTCCCATCTGTGAAGTGGAGATAACAGTAGTCCCTGACTCGGGTTCTGTGAGGACTGGAGTTAATGGGCTTAAAGCACACAGGTCCGTGTCTCGCACACTGTACAGGTGTTAGCGTTTGACGTTTTCATTCCCACATCTTTTTTTGCTTTCTGTTTTCTTTGCCATAGGTCATGTGTGCTCACTGAGAAAGACAATGAGAGGTGGCCACGCTGCAATCCCTTCTCATCTAGTCTCCTCTTGGGATTTTGGGCACATGTCCTCATGCTCCCGACATGATTTTCAAGCTGTCAGGTCCAGGATTCAGGCCACGGTTGGCCATGTGGGAGTGTTGCCTGCTGGCCCTCCGTTGAACTACTTTAATCTCATCAAAAGCTAAAGTGGTTTCTTCTTAGTACGTGTGTATGTGCATGTGTATATGAGAATAAGTAAAAATGTCCTTCCTGGATAGTGCGGTACCATTTGGGGAGTCAGTTACAGACCTGTTTTTACAACTTTTTGAGTCATACCCTTAATTCCATGTTAGGTCGTTTACAGGTCATGGCAGCCATATGAGTGCCCTTATCAGCCTTTCTCTTACTGTCTCTGGGTCCCCAATCTTTCTTTTAGTAAATGATGAGTACTAAAACTAGGTTGTTTGATTCACTGGGAGGACTGATGCCAAGTAGACATACTCATGGCACGATTGATTGCAGCCAAAGGGCACAAAACACATGGACCCAAGTTCAGAGGAAGCCGGGCACAGACTTCCAAGAGTCACAAAGGACATGCTCAATTCCGCTAATACTGAGTTATGACAACACGCATGAAATAGCATTCGCTGGGAATAGAGAAGCTCATTAGTGACGTGGGGGCTGCTCATGAAGGCACCCTCAGCTTAGCATAAGCCAGAATCCCAGACCGAGAAGGAAGAAGGTGCGTGGAACCACATGTTTTGTACACTGTTGTGCACAGTCACGTGTGAGTTAGTGAATGGTGAGAGCCCTCGGGATATCCAAGGTCCTAGACACTAGTCAAGGGACAGCCTCACAGGCAGGTCTTTCTTTTTTTTCTTTTTTAATTTGCTTGAGGGCACATGTGCTCCAGCGGCAAAGTAAGAAAGCACCCTCCTATGGGGCATAGTCATCCACAATCCCTTCTCTTCCATTTCTCCCTTGTTTTGGGACTTTGGACATGCACACACACATGCCTGGCATGGTTTTTGAGACACTGGGTCTGGGACTTGAACTGCAGATCGGTCATGTGGGATTCAGCTCTCCTAACCAGCATGCCACCAGTTGGACCATAAGTAGGCCTTTCCGAAGATAGCACCCTCAGGCCTGCAAGACCAGCTCTTCTGCACACCTGCCCATAGTCAAGGCAGTGCTTGTCCTTGTCATCTTTCCAACCTTAATTACTACACCAGCCTATTGGCTTCTCTGAGTCTTTGATGTCCTACTTGAGTCTGTCCTGCCATGCTCACATCTCAACACAGCTGATCGTGTCTTTGCCCTCCTCACATTCCTGATTCTATCATGTCTGTAAAGGACTTTGAGTACCCCATAACTGGTTCCTGCCCAGCTTTATTTATTTCCACCTTTGTACTTCATGTTCCAGTGGTCCTCAAATGTCCAGTGAAGCCAGTATATGTTTGACCTATTAATATCTTGTCCATTTAACTTATTTTTATTTTTTTGCTGTAGGGTACATACACTTTCCAGAGAAACACACAGAGAGAGACGGCCACATGGTAATCCCTTCTCCTCTTGGAATTTTGGGCACCCATGCACATATACCCAGTGTGATTTTCAAGCCGCCAGGTGGGACTCAAACCCCACAGTCTGCCTCGTGGGATCCAGCTGCCTTAACCTCCATGCCATCTGCTGGACCCATTTTTATTTTTTTTTTAATTGCCAGAATGCACATGTGCTCAGAATGCACAGAGAGAGAGGGGAGCGGGGGAAAGCACCTTCTAATGGGCATGGTTATGCTGCAACACCTTCCCTTCCATTTCTCCATCCTGGTGTGGTTTGGGGCCAATATGCATGCGTATGTGGTGTGTTTTTCAAACTGTTAGGGTCATGATTAATACCATGTGGTTGACCACGTGGGGTCCATCTTCCTTACCACCAGGCCACAGAGCCTCCCCTCATCAGGTACCTCCCTTTCTCTGTCCATTTTCAAACGCTACTTCACGTTCCACCTCCTGTATTGAATAATTAATTATTTCCAGCCTATCACTCTCTGTCCTTCCTGAATATCCTTCAGCACTTGTGGTATCTTACCGATTGTGCTTAATTAATTACAACACAATATTAGTTACTCTTGCCTCGTGTTTATTCATCCTGCTCTCCCACTCAGCCTGAACCCCCAGAGAGCAGGTCACAGAGCAGGTACTCTAGAACCAGCCACTGGTTGATTTATACAGACTCAAGTATTTCTGTGCCACAGGCGTTTCCCCCCTGCAGTTAGCTTTAAGATCTGCCATTTCTTTCACAGGAAGCAAGTTATAGTGAATGTTATTTGTTTCTAGAATTAAGGTATTCATACTCCCTCTCTATAATGTGTGCTTTGCAAATCTGAGAGTTGTTAAGAATTTATGAACATACGTATGCTAATTGAATGATGTGTTTTCGTTAAATTCACAGTGAAATATTTCTTTTCTTTTTCTTTCTTTTTTTTTTTTTTTTTTTAAAGGTTTTTGCCATAGGGCACATGTGTTCACCAAAGAAAGTGAAATCATTCCCTCCCAAGTGGGGATACTCACACCACAATCACTTCTTTTGCCTTTTCTTCAGGGGACTTTACATGCTCACACACATGGCCTGGCATGGTTTTCAAGCTGCCAGGTCCAGGACCCAAACTGCAGTTGGCCAAGTGGGAACCCCGTGCCTTAACCACTATGCCATATGCTGGTCCCATGGAATAATCTTTTAAACTATTTGTTCTAGTTCATTCTGTTGCTAATAATAGATTTACCAGAGTCTGGGTAATTTCTAAAACTAGAGGCATATTGAACTCATGACTTGGAAGTCCAGGGTTCAGGAGACTCATCTGGTGAGGGTCTTCTTGCTGGTAGGTAACAGGGTGGAGGGCAGAGTTTGAGCAGAGCTGGGCGTGTCATGTATCTATCTCATTCTCTCTTAGAACCACTGGGACTCAATCATAGGGGGCCCATCCTGATGCCTAGTCACTTTCCTGAGGCCCCACCTTTCAACAAGTAATCAAATTAAGTCTCCTCTCCATAATTTTGTTTGCTTTGGTTTCAGTTTGCCAGAGGGCATGTGTGCTTACTGGAGAGAGTCACAGAGAGAAACGGAGAAAGGGAAAGTGAGAAAGTATCCCCCTCCATGGGGGATGGTCACACTGCAGTTGCTTCTTCATCTCTCCCTCCTTTTGAGATTTCATGCACGGACATGCGCCTACCATGTTTCTCAAGCTGCTGAGTTATGTGGTAACCAGCCTCCTTAACCAGCATGCTACCTTAATACCTTTTTTGAACAAGACACTAAGTTTTAGAAATGCTTATGTTTCAAGCAGGAAAGAACTTGGCCTTGTGATTTTACACAAACATGTGTCCTGTTTGCTCTATATGGGCCAGATTTTTAAGGTAATCGTACTGGCAAATATGTATAGAAGTTAGATGTGGGGACCAGCAGTTAGCGTAATGGCTATGTCCCTGGACTCCCACATAGTCGACCGCAGTTCGAGTCCCGGACCCAGTGGCTTAAACTCACTCTGGGTGCGTGTGCGCCCAGGATCCCGAGAGGAGAATGGAAGAGAGGGGATTGCGGCGTGGCCATCCCCCATGGGGGGTAATTTCTCGCTTTCTGTCTCTCTCTGTCTGTCTGGCGAGCGCACGCGCCCTATAGCTAAAACCTCTCCAAAAAAAAAAAAAAAAAAAGAAAAACAAAAAAAAAGAAGTTAGATGGGTATCCTTGTGGAATCACAGGTTTAAAATATCAGTCATAGCTCTTTCACGATGCCTTCTGGTTTGAGATCTAGTGGTTTTTGGAAGAAAAATTATACTTTAGGCCTTTGTTTCTGCTATATTTAAGCTTTTAAAAGTTCATATAAAATGTGTATTATGAAAACAGTACCCATGGATTTCAAAAATCCTTTGCATCAAAATAAACTCAGGCTTTAATTAGATTTTTCCATGAACTTTTGGAGGTCTCCTCATAAACGAGGCTTTATTTTTTTGGTGAGTCCCTAAAGTATATTTTAACTTTGCTTTTCATTAACTCTTTAGGAGAGTTCAACAAGGAGACTGGAAGAAACCACAAAAAAGTGTCCCATTACTTATTCTGGTCATCAGGCGTATCATTCAGCAGATCAAAGATTAATCTGTCTGAAATTAGTCAATTCTTAACCAGAACTGTGCTCCTGATGTGCCCTTTATGTATCTACTGTAGGAAGTTAGAAGGCCGTATAGAATGGTGATCCCTGGTGGACATGATCATGTAATGTTTAAGAGTAATAACGTCATTCATGTTTTTCCAGTGATTTCTTCAATTTCCAAAGATTAGAATCAGGGCCAGCCAAGTGGCATGGGGAAGGTGGCTGGAACCCACATGGCCAGCTGCCAGGTTCAAGTCCTGGACGTGGTGTCTTTAAAAACACACCAGCTGCGTGTGTGTGTACTCTGAGAGGAGAATGGAGCCGAGAGACTGCAGCGTGGCATTCCCCCGGGTGGCTTTCCCCCTGGGGGGTGCTCTCTCATGTCCTCTCTCTCTTTCTGCCCCTCATCCCCATGAGTGCAATCACCCTATAGCAAAATAATAAAGAAAGAAAGAAAGAACTGTTCAAATTAGCCTGTCAGCTCACAGAATGATGAATAATAAATAAAATGGTTAAAAAAAAGAGAAAGGTTAGAATCAGCATCTGTGTAATGGGGATCCTGTATTTCTTTTCTTTACTTTTTTTTTTTTTTTTTTAGTTTTATAAACCAGGGTATATTTTGCTTCTTTGAGGTAAAGGAATTTCTTCATATGTTATTTTAATAAAAGGGAATTTCATAGGTAAAAACCAATATTCAAAATTGTAAAACAAATATGGGGCCAGCAGGTAGCATGGTGGTTAAGGGTGCTGTACTCCCACATGGCTGACCACGGTTCGAGTCCAGGACCTGGTGGCTTTCTCGTGCTCTGTGTCCATCTCTGGTAAAATTAAAATAAATAAATAAAGTTAAATAAATAATTCTTTAGGGATCAGCAGTTAGCATAATGGCTATGTTGCTCGAACTCCCGGTTCGAGTCCCAGACCCGGTGGCTTAAAACTCACGCTGGGCTTGTGTGCGTGCGTGCCCAGGATCCTGAGAGGAGAATGGAGGAGAAGGGATTGTGGCATGGCCATCCCCCCGGGGGGTGATTTCTCGCTTTCTATCTCTCTGTCTGTCTCTGTCTGTCTGGCGAGTGTACGCGCACTATAGCAAAAACCTTCCCCCCCCAAAAAAAATTATAAAACAAATAGAACTGTCCATGCATAATCACTGAATCAAAAATTTCCAAGAGACTCAACTGAAATTCTTTAGTTGACAAATATGGTTTGAAGGGATAATAAAAATTACTTATGGCTAGAGCAAGAATCTTGTTTCCTATTGGTTCAAGAACAGATGTTTCATTTCCCAAATAAGTAGGTTCTCCACTGTAAAGAAATATTCTTGTATAGTTGGTTTCTGTCTTCTTGAACTCTGTTCCAAGTTCAGCCAACTTCTTATATGTCCTTAATACAAATGTGGAGCAATCATAGGATTCAAACCATGTCTCTGCCCCTTTCTCTGGGCTGGCTTAGACAGTCCATATCTCATAATAAATCCCTGTTTCATTGTCTTGTTTTACCCACTTTGCCATTCTGTTATATGTGACTCCTCAGATTGTTGCTACTAGAGCTATTGTCCCATTTTCTTTCCAGTGAGTAGCATCAGTTCCTTCAAAAAAGCAAGCCGCTCCTTGATTACACCAGAAAGGGGCATTCCTTTCAGGTTAGAGATGGGGAAATGTGCAATTGCCAAGCTGGAAAAGTTCATACCACTACATCGTGTAATTCTCACCAGTTACTGTGCTCTGGAATCCAACAGCATCATGCATAATTTTAAAGTGGCCTGGGAGGTCTCCATATTTAAATTGCCTCACTGGGGTTTGTAATCGAAAGACTTCAATGATGTTATCACTCTTCATAACTGGGAGAGGTGAGCCAGTTAGACAGAAAGTGTACTTAGCTTGACAATAAGGACCTGGCTCAGGACGGAATGAAAAGCATTTGTAGGGCACTAGCCAGTGGTGCTGGGAGAGGCCGCCGTCAGTCAGCCAGAGCAGCCCCAGAGCCCAGCGCCAGCGCCTGCCCTCCGACCCCCTCTCCTGTATCTCAATTAAGAGTTGAAGTAGAGTTTGGGGCCAGCAGGTGATGTCATGGTCAAGGGCGCTGAACTCCCACAAGGCCAACCGTGGTTTGAATCGCAGACCTGGCGGCTTGCTTTCTCACTTCTTCTCTCTCTTGCTGTTCCTCTCTGGTCAAATTAAAATACATAAATAAAAAAAGTTTAAGAAAATAATTCTTGGGAACCAGCAGTTAGCGTAATGGCTATGTCGCTGGACTCCCACGTAGTCGACCGCGGTTCGCCTCCCGGACCCGGTGGCTTACAACTCACGCCGGGCGCGTGTGTGTGCGTGCCCAAGATCCCGAGAGGAGAATGGAGGAGAAGGGATTGCGGCGTGACCATCCCCCCCTGGGGGGTGATTTCTCGCTTTCTGTCTCTATGTCTCTCTCTGTCTGGCGAGCGCACGCGCCCTATAGCGAAAAACCTCTCCAAAAAAAAAAAAAAAAAAGAAAATAATTCTTTAAAAAAAAAGAGTTAAAGTAGAGTTATGTGTTTATTAAGTACTTTGAAATCTCTGGGCACTCAATAAATGCCAAGTGCTCTTTTTATTTGTAAGTCTGTGGCCAGATCCCTACGTATTCTTAAAGGTATGCAGTGCACTTGGCACAGACAGCATTGTGTATTAGCCCTTGCTACGTAACAAACCTCTTGGAACTCCGGCTTAACATCAAGTACTTGTCTCTGCTCATGAGCCCGTGGGTCCCCTGGGGAGTCCTCTGGCCTCAGCCAGGCTCTTGCATGCCGTTGCTAGCTGTGGGTCACCTCTGTTGTCCTCAGCCAGTCTCTTACACATTTGAGTGTTAGCTAGCTACCGGCTGGCCAAGGATGGCGTCAGCAGGGACAGTTGGGCTCTCTGCCTCGTCGCCGCTCATCCTCCAGCAGGCTCGCCCCTCTGGTTCACATGACGTGCCAGGCTTCCAAGGGAGGGAGCGAGAGTTGGCGTGGCCTCTTCTCAGAGCTGGCATGCTGTCACCTCAGTCACATTCCGTTGACCAAAGCATCACCAGCCAGCCCATATTCAAGTGTCAGAGAAATAGACTCCATCCTTAGTGGGAAGAGCTGCGAGCCGCAGCATGAGGAGCCTGTATACAGGGAGGGATAACGAAGCTGTCTTATTTATTTATTTTGCAATTTATGTGCCACAAGCAGTTACATACTGTGTTATGTGCTGTAGATTCAACCAGATCTAGACCTTTAGGTGTGAGAGATTTTGTTAGGATCACCATTCCTGTTTAGGACAGAAGGCAGGATTTCTTTGAATAAAGTGAGAGCTTTGATATTAGACTTAGACTTTCTCACACTCTGGATTTATTTTTGGAGAAAAGTAATTTAATGCTTTGTTACTGTTTAGGAATTACTGCCCTAGAGGGTAAAATGTGAAGTTTTCTGAAAAGCTGCCTTTTTTTTTTGAGAGAGACTTTTGCTGTAATGCCCTTGTGTTCAGCAGAGAGGCAGAGAGACCGGAAGTGAAAAATCACCACTTGGAGGGATGGTCACGCTGCAGTCTCTTCCTCTCCATTCTTCTCTTAGGATTTCAGGCACACAAGCATAAGCTCCTGGCATGTGTTTCAAGCCGCGGGTTCTTGGACTCGAACCACTGTCAGCCATGTGGGAGTCCAGCTCTTTAGCCAGTCATGTGATCCAGAGGGGCTAGCCTGCTGGCCCCTAAAAAGCCTTAGAAAAATATCGTGCTTATGATTTGCCATATAAGCTGCTTTTCTTTTATTTAAGTTTCCGGAAGATGTGTGTGGTCACCAGAGACAGTGAGAGGGAGAGGGAGAAAGCTACCTCCCAACTGGGCATTGTCACACTGCAGTGCCTTCTCCTCCATTTCTCCATCTAGCTGGGGTTTGGGGCATCCATGCACATGTACCCAGCATGTTTTTCAAGCTGCAGGGGCTGAGATTTGGACTGCACAGTTGGCCATGTGGAATCTGGCTCCCTTAACCACTAAGCCACATCACTGGCCTTGAATTATGTTTGTAATGTTTTAAGATGTGAATTCATATCTTCTTTTTATGTACATTTTAAAAAGTTTATTTATTCCGTGAGTGAGCAAGAAAGAGAGAGAGACATCACCTCTGACAGGGTCCTGTCACTGCACTGCACGGCCAGCCTCAGTCTGCTCGGGATCATGGGCATGGGGATACCTGACATACTCAGAGAGGTCTAGGATGTGAGCCTAGAGCCTTCCCACGTGGTGAGCCTCAGAGTGTTGTGTTCTATCACCACATCTCTGTCAGCCACTGTGTTTTTGTTGTTGTTGTTGTTGTTTGCTTTTGTTTTTATTTTTTTTTTTAGCTTGCTGTAGGGTACATGGGCTCACGGAACAGAGGTAGGGTGGGGATGGGGGAGTGACAGATCACCTTCCGGGGTGACGGCCATGCCACAGTCCCTTCTTTCGTCCTTTCTCCTTTTGGGATTTTGGGCATGCCTGTACATGTACCTGGCATGTTTCTCAAGCTGCCTCGTCCAGGACTTGAACTATGCAGTTGGCTATGTGAGATCCAGTTGCCTTAACTGTGGTGCCACTGACTGGTCCCTGGGCCCATTTTCACCATCTTATAAGAGAATAAAATTAGACAAGACAACTAAGTGGAGTCAGGCAGTCTGATGCAGTGCTGTTGCAGGTTTGCACAATTTTAGGATTGTCTCCTTGCTTCTGCATTCTGAAGTGTAAAATGGAGACAGAAGTACTTGTCATCTTTGCCAGGAGGATGGCATCTCATTCTCAACAGGCCATAAACTTTTTATGAATCCTGATGTATGTCTAGAAGGCGGGAAGTAGGTTGTTTGCACCACTACGATTCGTTGCTGAGAATTTACGGGCAGTTAAGTAGGGGTGCGTAATCAGGGAGAGGCACCATGTGTTGTCTGGTGTCTTTCAGGCCCGGTGCTCTGGGTAGTGGCTTCTCTTTTCCTGTCAGGTGTCTGATTGCTTTGCCCAGCTCTGATAGCCCTGCCCTCTGCTTACTGCTCCTTTGGAAATGATACTGCCACAGCCCTGTGCACTCAGGCACCTCCCTGTCTGCACCTGGGCTTCCCACCTCCTCTACATCGACCTCCACAGATGTGCTGGGCCCCCCGTGTAGACTTACTAAGGGCAGAACATGCCCCAGGCTCAGACCCAAGGCACGAGTTCATGTTGATGGCCAGCGCTGGCCACAGATTGAGTAAGGGTCTGCCGTGATGTACAGCTGAAGCCTCTGGAGTCTGCAGCACTAACACAGACAAGCAGGACCAGCAGGTAGTGTGGTGGTTAAGGTGCTGGATCCCACATGGCCAGCTCCATGGTTCAAATCTCAGATCTGGTGGTTTAAAAAACACATCAGGTGTGTGTGTGTGTGCATGCTGTGCACACATGCCCAAAATCCTGAGTGGAGGATGGAGGAGAAGGGATTGGGGTGTGGCCATGCTTCCTGGAGGGTGATTTCTCACTACCTTCCCTTCCCCTCTACAGGGCACATGACTCTATGGCAAATATCTAAAAAAGCCCAACCAACCAACCAACCAACCAACCAAACAAAAAAAGATAGGCAGTTCCGCCATATTTGAAATTGCCTGATTCTGGTGCTTTCTGTTGAAAGAGCTTGAGATACAGCTTCTGTTACAGGCTGGAGCCCCTCTGCTTTCAGTGGTGCTGTGTTAGCAGGTATACTTTTAGGAGTAAAACATCTTAATGTTAGAATTTTCAAACAGAGTCTGACTAAATGGACTCTGAAATGTCCTGGTGCTCATTAAAAAGTGTGTAATGGTTGGCTCTTTGGGGAGGTCTGCACACCTACTGTTCTCTCATCCCTCAGCCCCCTCCTTTGTTCTGAGGCCTTTATAAGGAGCAGTGGCATGTTCTGCCTCCCAGGTGTGTTCCTCCTCCTCACCTTCCACCTCTTACCACCCTCCCCATCTGCCCTGCCCCTCCTGATGCAGCATGGATACATAATTGAGTTATGTAATTTTATATTGTGCTTTGCAAAAATACTAAACATTTTATAAACATCTTTTCATGGCTCCACATCTTCATAACTTGCTAGAGGATGCATGTACTTACTAGAGAGAGAACACAAAAGAGAAGGACCCCTCCCCCAGGGCATAATCATCCTACAATCCTTCATGCTCCATTTCTCCATTCTGTTGGGATTCGGGGCACAGGTGCGCATGTACCTGACATATGTTTCATGTTGTGAGGCTGGAATTCGAACCCTGGTATGCTATGTGGAATCCAGCTTTCTATGTGTAGCTCTTAACTGCTGTGCTATGGGGCTAGCCTGTTCGTAACTTTTTTTTTTTTAAGAGAGATTTTTCCTATAGGGCACGTGTGCTTGCCAGAGAAACAGAAAGTGAGAAATCACCCTCAGGGTGGGGATTGGGGTTTGGGGTATGGCTGTGCTGCAGTCCCTTCTGCTCCATTCTGCTCTCGTGATCCTCAGCATGCACGCACACGTGCCTGGTGTGAGTTTTTAGCTGCCAGATCCAGGTCTTGAACCATGGTTGACTACATGGGAGTCCAGCAATGTAACCTTTACACCATCTGCTGGTCCCATTGTAACTATTTTTAATAACTACATAAATTGCTAAATTAACTCATTTATTATTTAACATTTTCTGCCAATTTTTACTCTTTAAATAAAGCTCATATGATTTTTTTTATTTGCCAGAAGGCACATATGCTTAATAGACAGAGATAGAAAGGGGGAAAGTGAGAAGGCACTCCCCATGAGGCACAGTCATGCCACAGTCCCTTCTTCTCCAACTTTTTCCTTGAGGGATTTTGGGCACGCACTCACGTGTGTCTGGTATGTGTGTCAAGCCACTGGATCTGAGACTTGAACCACGTGGCTGGGCATGTGAGATCCAGCTGCCTTAACCACCAAGCCACGTGCTGGCCTGAACTGTTTTTAATGTATAGTTTGTTTGCTTGTTTTTACGTAATTTCTTCCAAACTGATTGCCAGGCCTGGAATTCCTGAATCAAAATTTGCTATTATTTTTGTTGTCATTATAATGATTATTATTGCATATGTGCCGGGTGTTTCTCATTCTGTGATGCAAAACTCTTGCCAAAGATTTAGATATGTTTGTTTTGTTTTGCCAGAAGGTTAGTTCTAGTTTGCAGTGCTAACCAAAAAAGGACCAGTGCCCTAAAAATGGCATTTTATTTTCATTTTGGGTTGTTCTCTGCTTATCCTTTTGCACAGCAAAACATTTTAGAAACATTTTAACATGAAATAATTAAAATAAATAGGATCAAACTTTGACATTTTATTTATTTGGAGAACAAATGGGTCATCTACAGTGCTGAACAATAATGAACAAATAAGGTAATGATAGTGGTATGCATACACTGTCGTTATGTGTGAATAACACTGTAGTGTGAAGTGCCCATAGAAGCTATTGCATCTATATGTAAGTTTCCGAGTCTCTTTATTTATGATAGAGCCATGTCTACATATATGAAAGTGAAAGAAAAAGGGAGCGAGAGCAAGAAGCGGGGTCTTGCCTTGCCCCAGTCCCCTTCCTCCTTCCCTCTATCCTATTGGATCTCGGACACGCGCATGTGGACCTGGTGTGTTTCAGGCTGACGGAGCAGGTCACCATGTGGGATCCTGCTTCTCTTGAGCGGTCCATTACTGCTGTGTCATGGCACTAGTCCAATCCCTGCTCTGCCGACTAGGAGGGGGAAAGAGATTGATTGTAGAAGCCCCCCACAAGGAGAGTAGCTCGGGGAAGTTTGAAAAACATTTATGTAGGCGTTGACAGAAATGGACACACTTCCTTTCTAGGTACCTTTTGGAAAATATCAGACTATTGTTTTAAAAACAACTTAAAATAGGGCTTGGAAAAAAGTGGGCATGCTTCGAAGGTTGTAGTTTTAAGGACAGTTTTATTTATTTATTTATTTATTTCACATTGACATAGTCTTGGAATATCAAAGAAAATCCAGCCACTAGGAAAAGCAGCAGAAAAAAAAAACATAAAATGAATTTAAGTGTGTGGGTGTAAAGTTTTCAGAATATTAAAGGAAAAATTCAGCTGTTTTATCTTAGTGGAGAGAACAACTTAGGCATTTATCTAGGCAGAAAATATTATGGTTTATGTAAAAATAAAGCCATCTGATCTTGACATTTTAGTAATCAGGTGGTTTATTAATATCATCCTAGAGTCTTAATAGTTTTCTCCTGTAACATATTACTAAACTGTTATTGTGTTGCTTTCAGCTTACTGCACTGAGAATTTGGCTTCTAATTTACTGAATAATAAATTTTTTGAGGCTAGAATCTGTTGAATGAGTTCCCTGACTCTAGCTTATCTTTATGATCATGACGTGAGAAGTATTCTGAACATAATACAAAATAAATTCCTGTATTATTCATAGGAATTAGGCAACACTGTTTAATGCATAGGTTCTTGGGAGTGCTAGACTGTTTGGAGTTAAACTTAACATTATTTTTGTTTGTTTTTTAATTGTCAGAGGGCTCGTGTGCTCACTGGCAAGGGACAGAAAGAGGGAGAAAGCACTTCCAGTGGGTGTGTCAGATTGTAATCCCTTCTCCGTTTTTCCATCCTGTTAGGATTTTGGAAAAGCATTTGCACTGGCATTTTTTCCCAAGCAATACATGCTAGGGCGAGATTCAAAGTGCCATGAGCTTGGATATGGGATCTGGCTCCCTTAACCACTAGGCAGCAGATGCCCTACATCGGTTTGATTTAATCTTCGAAGTGGATGGTTTTATTTAGCAGGGTCCAAGGAGAGTGAAGGAGATGTGGGTCCCTCTCCATGACACAGTGGTATGGATGGCTCAAGAGGACCTGGATCACACAGGGAGATTATGGTTCAAATCCCTGGCTCTGTCATCTTGAAACATATTGGGCACACAGGTGGGTGTCCAAGATCGGATGGTCTGGAGAACTGGAGGAAGGGGGTCACAGTGGTACCCCCTGTGGGGATGCTTATCTCTCTATAGCTCTCTCTGTCACTTGTGCACACACACGCTTTATCAAGAACAGCAAAACATAGTAATAAAAAGGGAAAAGAAAAAAGATATGGAAGGGAATTCCAGATAGAAGGTATGAATTCAGAGGAAGAGTCCCCTATCGAGGTCACGTGCCTAATTTGGAACCTGATTCCTCAACAGTGATGTCCTTTTCTTAGCCAGGATATGATAAATACTTTCAAACAACACTCTGGAAGAGGTCATGTAAGTCTTGCCATTTTCCAACTTTGTTAATTGGGTTCTAGCATGAGTTCATTTGTACAGACCAAATTTTGTGTGGGCATTTGTCCTCCAAGGAAATAATACTGTTTAGAAATGCTGGCGTCTAGGCAGCTTCCCTTTAGACCTTGGGCTACTTCAAATACTATTCTGAAGCTGTTGAATTAAAATTTGGCTCCAGGTTAAATAATTGATTTGAAGAGACAAATCTGTAGGATTTCCTCCTCACAGCAGTTCTCTGCTATCTGAATATTGTCCTTTTCAAGAGTACAGAGGGAAGAACTTGTGCCACTGTATCCTTTGAGCTGCCTACACGTTCACAACCCAAGGCCTTTGGGACTGAAGGGCTTCAGAATGTGCAGACATCCTGTTCTTCCCGAGACCTAAAGAAACTTAACAGACCTGTAGCTGTCGGTTTAACCCCTTTGTAGTCCTTGTCCAAGTGAAGCCAGTGAGCTGGAAGTGGCTCTGCAGGGTGCTTTGATCTTCAAGTGTCTTAGCTTTTGTTAAATATATATAGAGATGTAATCCCTCAGCAGATTTTGTGTCTGGCTGAGAGTTGGCCTCTCATTTGTTATGGCTCTTTTGGCTTCATCCATCTTGAAATGTATCTATGAGTGTACTGATTTCAGTGACATGGAATACATTCAACATAACATATTAGTGGTCCAGTCCTAAGGATTACTGTTATAAATTTCCGTTGATTCTTTTTTTTTTAAAGAATTATGCATTTATTTAATTTTATTTGTTATTATTATTTTGTAATTTTTACTAGAGAGAGAAAGGGAAAGTGAGAAACCAAGCCACCAGGTTCAAGACTTGAACCATGGTTGGCTATGTGGGAGTCCAGTGCCTTAACTATCATGTCACCTGCCAGCCCTCCATGGATTCTCTTAAAGGGGACTTGGGCTGAAATGGGATTGATTCTGTGATAAGACTTAGAAAACCACCACCTGGAGAGAAGTATTCTTGGTAGGGTACTGAGCAGGTAGAGTTGGGGCATCACCTGAGCTGGGCGTATTTGGGAAACTTGAGAGTGACAACTCACTGGGATCCGGGGTCTGAGTTGATGAGTCCTAGGACCTAAGTTCGTCAGTTGTTGCCTCAGATTTGAGATAAGTGGTGGAGTCTGAGCACAGGAGCGGCGTGTTGCGAGTGGCTCCTGGGAGCTGCAGCTGGCAGTCAGCACAGTGGGGGGGACCCAGAGGGAAGCAGGCATCCGCTAGTCACGAGAGAGGAGGCTCCTGTGGGTGAGTGATGAGCTCGTGGTGGTCATGCAGAGGGTGACAACGGAGGGCCAGTGTGATGTTCAGAAATTATTGTTTATTTCTTAGAAATAAACCAAAACAGAGATCCCATTGTCACACCTAAAGAAATAAACAGTAGTTTTTTAAATATAAACTTCCAAAACAAACCAGTAGAGTGAACTTGGAATGTGTACAACTTAATATAATGCTAAAGCTGAAGATGATGAATGTGATATGATTATTACATACTGAGTACGTGGCTGTATAAAATCATACTGCACCCCACAAAGATATACCATGATTATATGTGAATCAGAAATTACAGAAATGAGATTGTAAAAATAAGCAGTAATTTTTAGAATGTCATTAACTATTGTCAGTGTTCTCATTTCTAGGGTTTTCATGATGATAATGCGTTGATTCATGGTTTGTTTGAATCAGGATCCAAATAAATCTACACATAACTATTTGATATCTCTCTTAAGCCTCTTTATTCATGGACTTGTCCTCCACCTCTGTTTTTCTCTACTTGTGAACTATTTGTAGAAGAAACCAGGGCATTTGTCTGCAGCCATTCCTGAGTCATGCTTTCGTGAATGCAACCTTGTGGTGGTGGTGGATATGTCCCTCTAGCCTCTGTATTTCTGTTACCTGGTAGTTGGATCTACGGGTTTGATCAAGTTGTACTTAGCCCTAAGGCTTGATTCTCATTCATGTACAAAATAGTATTACACTCACTGTGGAGCTAGGTTTTCCTATTTATTGGGATGAGTGATGGTCAACTTTTAGCTTTTATTTTCTCGTAATCATAGACCTTAGTCCATACAGATGTTACGTATGATTGGACAAGTTCTGACAAATGCATACATTCACGGTACCAACTCCCAGAACCTCACCCTTCCTGTGGGAAGTCTCCTTCCACCCTTTTGCATTCTATCCTTTTCCTCCAGAAGTATCCACTATTCTGCTTTTTATCCCCATAGGTCAGTTTTACTTATCTTGAACTTCAAAGAAATGGGAGCGTATAGTATCAGCATTTAGTCTTTTTTTTTTTCTTTTTTTATTTTGAGAGGTTTTTGCTATAGGGCGCGTGCGCTCGCCAGACAGACAGAGAGAGACATAGAGACAGAAAGCGAGAAATCACCCCCCGGGGGGATGGTCACCCCGCAATCCCTTCTCCCGGGATCTTGGGCACGCATGCACACGTGCTCGGCGTGAGTTTTAAGCCACCAGGTCCGGGATGCGAACTGCGGTCAACTATGTGGGAGTCCAGCGACATAGCCATTACGCTAACTGCTGGTTCCCACCATTTAGTCTTAATACAGTCTAGTGTAAGGTAAACATTTATTCAGTGGGTAAGAACTGCGTGCCACGATCTGTGTTGTGCCTGGAACTACAAAAATAACTGACAGCTAGCAGTGGGGACAGCAGGCTAGTTAGGAGTGATTTCAGAGGCAAAGCCGTGAGCCCCAAGCTCTGTCTTCCCTCTATCTTCCCTCCTGCAGCCCCAGGACCCACTGCTAGCTGGTGAAGAGCGGAGGTCTCAGCATTCTTGCTGCTCTCCAGTAACGGATCCAAGTATTTAACTTTGGCCTGTGGGTCTGTTGTCAGTTTCCTGCATAAGCACAGGATTTCCTCACTGCCCCGTGTGTGTTCTGATGAAAGAGGGGCCTGGGGACGTGGAGGAATAGTTTCCTCCTGCAGGTATGAGGACTGAGAACTCTGGGTGAACAAGCGAGGCTGTGCAGACACCCATGCTGCTCTTCCTTCCTCTCTCCCACTTCTCCAGGAGTGCGGTCTTTTCATTTATGTTCTCTGCTTTCCACAGAGGGCTCAGTCAGTGGCCAAGTTCCCGTAATGCAAAGCAGTTAATAATTTGGGGGTATTGTTATGCAATGAACCTTTGCATATTACTAAAGTTATCTGAAATCTTGGGTCCTGGGTGCCATGTAGTTTACCACATATGGTGTTATTTTATGTAACTATGTATAATGTACTATATGCTATGTGTATGTATATGTGTATGTGTGTATTTGTCCAACTGATTAACTTTATAAGGTCAGTGAAGAAAGAGTACTGAAAAAACGTTTTTGCATTAATGATTTAAGTTTTCCTTAAACACAAAGAAGATAAAATTACTGAAGAGCATTTCTTTTTCCTTTCCTTTCTCCAGAACCATCCGGGTATGGCTGAAAAGAGACAGCGGTCAGTACTGGCCCAGCATTTACCACACAATGGCCTGTGAGTAGCCAAATTGTTCCACTGGAGGGATATGTTCCCAATGCCTTTGATGATTTAAATTTCAAAATGTCTGATTAAAAATTAGTACCATGGGACCAGCAGATGGCAGAATAGTTACGTTGCTGGACTCCCGCGTGGCAGACCATGGTTCAAGTCTTGGACCTGGAAGCTTGAAACTCATGCCGGGCGCATGTGTGTGTTTGCCCAAGATAGTCAGAGGAGAATGGAGAAGAGATTGCAGCATGGCCATCCTCTCTCAGGGGGATGATTTCTCACTTTCTATCTCTCTGTCTCTTTGGTGAGTGTACATGCCCTATAGCAAAAATCTCTCTTAAAAAAATGCTACTACATTTGGGATGGGTTTCTTAGTTGCCTAATATTTCTGACAGGCTGCAGTAAATTGCAGGAAAACACATTTTGTGAAGGATGTTGCATCTACTGGCTTCGTTGAAGCTGACTTGAGCAAAACTAATAAAAGTTAAAGAGGAAAAGGGGCATATTCCTGTACAATTCGCAGCTTTATTACAGGCTTTTGCCCAAGTTTTCCATAAACATCTGGGTACTGCTGAGAGATCTGGTTCAAGATTCGGTACCTTCTTGGGCATGTGCGCTTGCCAGAGAGACAGAGAGACAGTGTGTCAACTACTTGGGAGTCCCGCGACGTCATCATTATGCCATCTGCTGGTCCCAAGATACAGCACATTCTAAATAGTCAGTTTTCTTAGTAGTCAGGCACGTTCTCATTTTTGTTTGTTTGCCAGAGGGCAGGTGTGCTCTCCAGAGAGACAGAGGCTGAGGGAGAGGGAGGAGGCACCCTCAAGGATGTGTAGACACAGTACAATCCTTTTTCCTCCATCTCTCCACTCTATCTGGATTTAAGTCACCACAATTTGAACAGCACCGTTGGCCATGTGGGCTCTGGCTCCCTTAACCACTAGGTCACCAGGCAGGCCCAGATATATTTTTAAAGTAAATGTAGAAATGAAAAATGTATGAAAGAAAGTACAATAAAATAAATTTTAAAAGGAAAAAATCTAGAAAAGAAAGCTTCTGCATTGGGACTTTAAAAGAACCATGTAGCGTAGTGACTTAAAGTTACATATAAATTCTAGTCCTTATGCACATCTAAACCACATTGCCGTCCTTCTCTCCCACTTTTTCTTGGCGTTTCTTGAAGGGAAAACCCTGCAGATAGTGCCTGGATAGCACGCAAGCCCAGATTCAGGCTCGAATCCTGCTGCTTCCGGTACCTACACCAAAGGCCTTAGTCCTAATTTTATTGAGATTTTGGTTGTTAGTGAGGGATTTTCCCTCAAGGATTTTCATATTCAGAGAACCCACCTAGGAAAAAGAAAAGGGTATTTATTTGTGCCCAATGGTTTCTTTTCCTCTTTTAGGGATTCTTGCTATAAGGCATGCGTGCTTGCTGGAGATACAGAGAGAGAAAGAGACACAGTGAGAAATCACCTTCGGTGGGGATGGTCACGCCGTAATCCCTTCTCCTCCATTCTCCTCTCGGGATTTTGGGCACACACGTACACGTGCCTGACATGAGTTTTAAGCTGCAGGGTCCAGGCCTCGAACTGCAGTCAACTACAGGGGAGTCCAGTGATGTAACCATTATGGCATCTGCTGGTTCCGTGTGCCTGATGGTTTCTTACTGAAGACCCTTACAGATTTCCCCAAACGAGAGCGGTTGATACTTGTTCCAGATGCTGTTGACACTGTTCACTGCTTTTATCTTAAGAGGTATTCCAGAACTGTGGTGTTTGTTATAAGCACAGAGCAGCCAGTTCTTCAGCTAATCACATAATAGGCGTGAGGCAGCGCTCTGAGCACCTCTGTCATTGGTGTATACGTGCAGTATTCGTAATATTGTAATAATTTCCACAGAAGTTGTGATTATCAGGATGGTCATTTGCTTTACTTTTTTTGTTTGTTTGTTTGGAGAGGTTTTTTCCTATAGGGCGCATGCGTTTGCCAGAGAGACAGAGACAGAGAGACAGAAAGCGAGAAATCACCCCCCAGGGGGAATGGCCACACCACAATCCCTTCTCCTCCATTCTCCTCTTGGGATCTTGGGCACGCACGCACACACACCAGGTGTGAGTTTAAGCCACCGGGTCCAAGACTCGAACCATGGTCGACTACATGGGAGTCCAGCAACATAGCCATTACACCAACTGCTGGCCCCCATTTGCTTTACTTCTCTTCTATCAACAGCTTTGGCAGGCTGGTCAACGTCTGTCTTGACAGTCATTCAATAAAAATGAAATAGACACTTTGGAAAACTGGTATAAGAATAACTTTCATAAAAAAGGAAAAATAAAACTTTACATAGCATGGGAGAGGAGTGCTCGGAAACCTGATCACACAGTATGGTGCCAAGCAGTGGTGCATCCTCGTTTCCCACGTGTGCAGGCTCTGTGGACACGTAGTCTTGCTTTCTCACCCTGCATTCTCGCCTTGACGGATCCAGTGTCTTAGAGTTATTTCTGGAACCTGGTGATAAACTTACTTGGTTGGGAATTTTTGGAGCAGGGCAGAGCTGTGACACACTGGGCCTCTGAACCTACCCTGTACCCAACTAAAATAATACAAAAGGAGAAGGGGACAGGGAATTTTTGTTAGGCTAACTTACTTCTGGGTAGTCCAGTGGTGGATCTGATAGCAAGAAGAAGCAACAGCCTGAGGAACTCCCACCTGTGCTAGGGAATGTGTGTCATTGTGGAAAGTCTTGTTAAAGCTGTTGCTGTTCTTTCTCTTAGCCCTCCCCTCCTAGGTAGTTAATATTTTAGTCATAGCTTAATTTCCTTGAATCTTCAACCCAGGAGTTCACATTCATTAGAACAGATAGAACAACTGCAATGGCTTTTGTCTTATATTTGGTTCAGTTATTCCTGAATAACTGAACTTGGATTTGGATTCCACCTGATAGGTAGTATAGCTTTGTTGCTAGTTTCTCTCCCAGGGCACCCCAGCCCTGCAGGAGACGTGTGTGCAGGAGGAGGGCTGTCCCTTGGCTGTTAGATCTGGGCACGTGGCCACGGCTCTCTGTTCCCATCCCTCCCTGTCTTGGCTCACTATCCCCCAAACAGTTCCCAGCCCAGGAAGGAGTGACTGGAAAAAGCTGTGGGTGGCCCACACCTGTGTGTTTATATCTGTACATGTTCAGTCTCTTGCTTCCAGATGCTTCTTTGTTAGTCCCTCTGGACCCTCATTTACTAATAAAACTATAGCAACGCCACAAAAATAGAGTGAATGGATTAGGAGAAATAACTGCTTGTCTCTTTTAGAATAACTTTTATTTCAAAATTAAATTAAAAGTGTGAGAAGGGTGCCTAGTTGGTTCTAACACATTACCCAATTTAGGATATTTTAGTGGTTAGCTAGCAATATAACCTTTTTCTTGTGACCCGACAGCGTGAACAGTATGCTGCATCTGCATATATTGCTATGTGCAGTTCAGTTTTATTCCTTAGCATTGCCTTGCATAGCAAAAGTAACTTCTACTACCTGCTGTAGCTGAAGAAAATGGTAACTCTTAGTTTCTGTATTTACTATATGCTTCATGCCTTTTTAAAAAATAGTAGAATTTTATGAAATCATCACAGGTATGTAAGGCAAATGATATTTTTACCATTTTATGAATGAGGAAACTGAAGCCAGAAGGGTTAAGTCAATTGCAGTGGCTGGAATTCTAGTCTACACCTGACTCTGGAACCACATCACCAGTACAGTTACGGGATGGGTCCACAGACCTCTTATGCCTTGGGCCAGACAGTAAATATTTAGACTCTATGGGCCAACTTGCTTCTGTGGCAACTGCTCAGCTCTGCTGTAGTAGCCTGAAAGCGGCCGTAAGCAGTACGTAAAGAAAGGTCTTGGCTGTGTTCCAAAGGAACAAAAAGCCTTTATTAACAAATCATGCGGCAGACTGAAATTGGCCTTCTGGTCTAATCCGGAATTTTAAACATATGATTTGGACTGCAGTGATGTCTTTTGAAAGGTCCACTGATTTGAAAGATGATTTGTTTTTGCTTGTTAATAAAATTACATGATTATCCAACCCCTCCCCTTCTTTTTAAACTTCATATTGCTTGTCTCAATAGAAATATTCAGGAAAAAAGCCAGGCCATCATTCTATACAAAACAAACCAGGGAAGCTTTTCCTTCTTTCTTTCTTAAATATAAAAATTCTCTAGTCTTGAGTCTAGCAGGGGGCATGGTGGTTAAGATGCTGGACTCCCACATTGCTGACCGTGGTTCAAGTCCTGAACCTGGTGGCTGGCTTGCTTGCTTGCCCTTTTTTTTTTTTTTTTTGAGAGGGTTTCTCTATAGGGCACGTGCGCTTGCCAGAAAGAGACAGAGAGATAGAAAGCCGGAAATCACCCCCCAGGGGGGATGGCCACGCCACAATCCCTTCTCTTCCATTCTCCTCTTAGGATCTTGGGCACGCACGCACACTCACCAGGCATAAGTTTAAGCCACCGGGTCCAGGACTTGAACCGAAGTTGACTACATGGGAGTCCAGTGACATAGCCATTACGCTAACTGCTAGTCCCTCTTCTTTTTTAAAAAAGAATTATTTTATTTGTTTATTTATTTGGTCAGAGAAAGGGAGAGAGAGCGAGAGATGGAAAGTGAGAAAGCAAGCTATCAGGTCTGGGACTTGAACCAGTTGGCCATGTGGGAGTCCAGCGCCCTTAACTACCATGCTACCTTCCGGCCCCAGCTGGTTTGCTTTCTCTCTCTCTCTCTTCCTCTCTCTCTCTCTTGTAAGAGCACATGCCTTAAATAATTCTTTTTAAAAAATAAAATTTTCTAACCTCATAAATTTACTCTGAACATTGTAATATTTACAGAAAAGGATTTTACATTTTGATGTAGTTAGTTAAAGGGTTAGGCACTAAAAGAATTGAAAGAAAAGGGAATTTTGATTGTACGAAGTTATATATATCTTTTTTTTTTTTTTTTTTTTTTTTTTTTTGAGAGGTGTTTGCTATAGGGCGCATGCACTGTCCAGAAAGAGAGAGATAGAGAGATAGAAAGTGAGAAATCACCCCCCCCCCCCCCAGGGGGATGGCCACGCTGCAATCCCTTCTCCTCCATTCTCCTCTTGGGATCTTGGGCATGCACGCACACGCTCCCAGCATGAGTTTAAGCTACCAGGTTCAGGACTCGAACCGCAGTCGACTACATGGGAGTCCAGCGACATAGCCATTACACCAACTGCTGGTCCCAAAGTTATATATATCTTTGTGGCTGTAAGTCTTACACAGTTGCACTTTCTAGTCTACATCAACATGATGGATAAGGGTCCCCAGGCTTGTAGCTAATTTGAACTTTTTTGAATACAATATACTTACCTCCCTTTCAACTACACATAAGGGGGCTTCAAAAAAATCAATGGAAAAAAAATTTATTATGAAGCAAGTATGAATGCTTTCAAATATTTTGCACCAAAATAGACTTGTGTACTTTAATTTCATTTCCCACAAACTTTTATTAAACTCCCCTTGCAGTTCTTGAGTGCAACTTAAACTGTTATGGTATGATCATGAGTTTTCTTTCCTTTGGTTACAATCAGTGTTACAGCTTTCTTTCTTCCTTTCATGGAGAATATCAACTCATAGGTAGTAGAGAGACAACTTTAAACTATTTTCAAATGGTGGCTATATTTAGGAGATTTTCTTTTTTATTTAAAAGAAGAAGAGAAGTTTTATTTAAAAGTAAAGTCAGGTTCTTTTGTTTTGCCTTGTTTCTATCCTGGCATGTATTTCCTTATTGTGGAGCTTCCATTGCTTTTTTTTTTTTTTTTAAAGGTTTTTTGCCATAGGGTGTTTCCCTCACCTGAAAGAGACATTGAGAGGGATAGTGAGAAATCACCCCCAGGGAGGATGTCTATGCCACAGTCCCTTATCCTCCATTCTCCTCTTTGGACCTTGGGCACATCCACACACTCACCCAGCATGCTTTTCAAGCCATCAGGTCCATTACTCAAACTACAGTCAGCCATGTGGGAGTCCAGTGCCTTAACCACCACACTACCTGCTGGCCTCATCTAATTGAAATTCTTCAGTCTGCAAAGAACTCAAACATTTCTATTTTCAAATGTTCCATTTCATATCTCATTTTAATTCTGATTTTAAGCAGGAGACAGTTTCTCCTTTCTGAAATTCATTCTCCGATTTCTAGAAGAAGGGAAGGTAGAACATGGGTGGGGGGAGGAGTGTGTTCATGAGACGGGGCAGATGTCTCTCCAGGGACTTCTCTCTGCTGTGGATGGAGAAACCTGTCTACGCACAACTCAACGACTACAGAACTGGCTGAATGTGTCATTGCAAAAGGGAGAGTTTTTGATGATTGAGGAAGAAAGGTAACCCCACAGTAGCTTTCCCATGCATCACAGAGTGAGAACTCTAGTGCTGGGAACCGCTCTTGCCACAAATTCCAGCTTCTCTTTGACCTTTGGTGGGGGTGTGTCAGACACGATGACCTGAGCAGTTGGGGAACAGATCACCCACTGTAAGCTCTGGTCCCCAAATCCTTCCGGCTGTAGGTAGGCGTTTCAGTCAGATGAAACCTATGTGGCTTTCTTCACCTAAAGTTACAAAAATAGTTGAGATTTGTAAAATTAAAACAATAACCAGAACTATAATAACATTTTTAGTTTACATACTTTTATAAAACACTCTTGCCTGTTTATTTTTAGCCTACATTGTGTAGTTCCTCTTAATAATAATGTACTTTGAATGTAACTTTAAACATTTAGCTTTGCTCATAATGTGGTCTTTGTCTTTCCGGCAGCTCCTTGCTCTGCCATGGCTTACCACCATGACAGCAGACGGATATTTGTGGGCCAGGACAACGGAGCCATAATGGTAGGTAGCTTCTGAATATGTTCTTTATATTCTTTATATACATGTGAGGTATATATATACCTCCCCCCATTCACATGTATTGAAGAGTTTAAAGTTAACAATGGACACTGAGTGAGTGACATAAAAAGCATTTAATTCGGTATAGATATTAGTCTAAAATGAGTAGTTTTAATTAGTGTTTAATTGTAAACTAGTGCTGTGGAGCTCAGAATCCTCTCATGACTAATGGCTTGGTACTTGGGCCAGTCCACAGAGCACAGATCCATGGTAGTCTCCCTTCCTTACCATGGTGGTGAACAGCCCTTGTCCATCTGTGTGAGTGAGTGATTGAATGAGAAAGAGAGAGAGAGAGAGAGAGAGAGAGAGAGAGAGAGAAAAGCTGCATCCCATGTGGTCAGCCACAAAGGGAGACCCGGTTAGGGAGTAACCATTAAGTCAACAACTCAAGTAACTCCTGAAGGCAGTGCATCTCAAACTCTTCGGTGAAGGACCAGATGTTTATATTTTTGGTCTATTATAGAGTGGTGTATTTTATGCTCATGCAAGGGGACTTCTAAACTTTGAAATCTATGCAGAGTTTTGTTTTTTCCTTTTCATTTTAGAGGTTTTTGCCATAGGGCGCATGTACTTGCTGAAGAGACAAAGACAGTGAAAGGGAAAGTGAGAAATCATCCCCCAGTGGGAATGACCATGCCACAATCCTTTTTCCTCCATTTTCCTGGGATCTTGGGCATGCAAGTACGTGTGCCTGGCATGATTTTCAAGTCACTGGGTCTAGGACCTGAACCATGGTAGGCTATATGGGAGTCCAGTGACATAACCACCTTGGCATCTGCTGGCCCCAATGCATAGTTTTTTCATCATATGTATTTTCTGTGAACTTTTTGAAAATCCCCCATACTTATTTTTTAAGTGAGAGATGATTCATATACCATAATATTCACCATTTTAAAGTATACAGTTCCATGGTTCTGTAGTATATTCACAAGATTATGTAACTATTACCTCTCTGTGACTCTAGAATATTTCATTACCCCCCAGATAGACCCCATAGTTATTAACAGTCACTCCCATTTCCTGTTCCCCTCTCCCAGCTCCTGGCAATCACTAATTTACTCTCTGAGTCCACAGATTTGCCTATTCCAGACATTCTAAGTAAATAGAATCATACAATCCCTGAAGCCTTTTGTGTCTGTCTTCTTTCACTTAGTGTAATTTTTCAGGGCTCATCCATGTTATAACTTGAATTAGTGACTTCATTCCTTTTGTGATGGAATAGCAGTCTATTACATACATACATACACTGCACTTCATTTAGTGATTGATTAGTGGATGGACATTTGGGCTGTTTTCATTCTTGGCTATTGTTCGCCTATTATACTCTTCGGTTGTTTTGACTCTTTGGCTATTATAAGTAATGCTGACATGAACATTTGCGTATAAGTTTTTGTGTGAAAATATGTTTTAATTCTCTTGGTGATATACCTAGAAATGGAATTGCTGGGGCATACATTAATAACGTTTAACTTTTTTTTAAAGAATTATTTTATTTAACTTCACGTATTTATCCTTTTTTTTTTTTTTTTTTTTTTTTTTAAATTTGACCAGAGAAGGACAGAGTGAGAGTGAGAGTGTGAAAGAGAGAGAAAGTGAGAAAGCAAGCCACCAGGTCCAGGACTTGAACCGCGGCCGGCCACGTGGAAGTCCAGTGTCCTTAACCACCATGCCACCTGCCGGCCCCAACAATATTTAACTTCTGAGGAACCTCCAGACTGTTTTCTAAAGTGGCTGTACCATTTTACTTTTCCATCAGCAGTGTATGAAGGTTCCAGTCTATCCATACTGTTGGCAACACTTGTTACTTTCCACTTTTGCTTTCCTTTTTAAAATTTAATTTATTATTATTTCTTAATTTGACCAGAGAGAGACAGAGAGTGCGTGTGTGTGAGAGAAAGAATGAGGGAGAGTGTGCATAAGTGAGAAAGCAAGCCTCCAGGTCTGGGAGTTGAACCATGGTCTGCCACACGGGAGTCCAGGACCTTAATACCTTGCCACCTGCCCCAACATTGTTTTGTTTTTATTATGGCCATCCTAGTGCATGGGAAGTGGTATTTCAATGTTGTTTTTATTTATGTTTATCTAGTGACTAGTTATGCTGACCGTCTTCTAATGGGCTTGCTGGTTATTCGTTTATTTCCTTTGGAGAAATACGTATTTGAGTCTTCTGCCCAATTTAAACTTTTATTATTATTATTATCTTTGAATTATAAGTCCTTTTTATGTGTTAGGTACTGAGCCCTTATCAGATACATTATTTGAAATATTTTCTCCCAATCTAAAGGGTGTCTGTTCGCTTTTTTTTTTTTTTTTTGAGAGATTTTTTCGCTATAGGGCGCGTGCACTCACCAGACAGACAGAGAGAGACATAGAGACAGAAAGCGAGAAATCACCCCCCAGGGGGGATGGTCATGCCGCAGTCCCTTCTCCTCCATTCTCCTCTCGGGATCTTGGGCACGCACGCACACGTGCCAGGCGTGAGTTTTAAGCCACCGGGTCTGGGACGCGAACCGTGGTCGACTACGTGGGGGTCCAGTGACATAGCCATTACAATAACTGCTGGTTCCCTCTGTTCGCTTTTTTAAAGTTTAATGAAGAACAATATATTTTAAAATTTTCCTTGCTTATACTGTAGATATCATAAGTAAGATTAGTCCCCTAGTCTAGTGTTAAGGGAGCTGGAGCCCATGTAGCCAACCATAGCTCAAATCCCAGCCCTGGTGATTTAAAAAACACACCAGGCATATGTGCATGTACATCCAAAATTCAAAATAACAGGATGAAGACCAGAAAAGGGGGATTACGATGTAACCATGCCCTGTGGGGGACTTTATCCCTCTTCTTCTCTCTGACAATTAAAAAGAGTTGCCTAGTTCAAGGTTGTTTATATTCTTTTTTATTTTATTAATTTTTTTTGGAGAGGTTTTTGCTATAGGGCACATACGCTCGCCAGAAAGACAGAGAGACAGAGAGACAGAAAGTGAGAAATTGCCCCCAGGGGGATGCCCACGCGTCAATCCTTTCTCCTCCATTCTCCTCTTGGGATCTTGGGCAGCACGCCCATGCGCCCAGCGTGAGTTTAAGTTACCGGGTCCAGGACTCGAACCACAGTTGACTATATATGGGAGTCCAGCGACATAGCCATTATACCAACTGGTGGCCCCTATACCCCCCCTTTTTTTCCTAGATATAAATAAGAGTTTTATATTTTAGCTTTCACATCTAGATCTTTGATATATTTTTAGTAAATTTTTATGTATGGTGTGAGATAGGATTCTACATTCATTCTTTTGCTTGTGGATATCTGATTATCTCAGTATCATTTGTTGAAATGACTGTTTGGACCTTTATGGAATTGTCTTGATGTCCTTGTCACAGAGCCAGCCAGGGAGAGAGCTAGGAAGTTTCCAGAAGTGAATGTTTTATGAGGAGCCCAGGTGGAAAGGACGAGATTGAACTGGCTAGGTGGTACTGAGCAATGGGGAAGGATGCTGAGCAGTTGGAGAAGTGGGCAGAGGCCAGCTCATGTAGGGCCTGGTGTTTGCTTGACGTTTTAAAGTGTATTATGAATGCAATGAGAGACTCTTAAGAGGTTTTCAGCGGTAAAATGACTGGAGATAATTTATATTTGTAAAAGACCCCTCTATCTGTGGGGAGAAAACAGATGGAGGGGCAGCAAGAGTGGAGGTGGGAGAGTTGGGCTGTTTCATGTGGGTGAGAGGACCAAGGCAGTGAAGGTGGATGGCAGTGGTTGAACTGGAAAGGCATCTTGGGTACATCTGTCAAAGTTTGAGGCCTGGGGAGGGGAGGAAGTGGACGTTGGGAACTGCAAAGTTTTTAAGGTGAGCAGTTAAGTGGGCAGTGGTATTATTTACTGAGAAAGGTAAAGCCTTGGGGGCTTGTAGGGAAGGGACTGTTGAGAAAGGGCACAATGAGGAATCAGCTGCAGGTGTGAGATACCAGGGAAGACATCCAGATGGTGCTGGAAGTTGGCTGCGGATCATAGCCCAGAGCCCCAGGGTAGGTCTGGGTAGGGAAGGCAGCAACGCATAGCCCATTTTCAAGACATAAGAATGACTGTGACCTCCAGTAGAGAAATAAGACAGGGCCCAGACCTGGGTCCTAAGTAACTCCAACATTTAGGCTTGGAATTAAAGGGGAAGCTAGCCAGGAGAGAGGGAAAATGATGGTCCTGAAGAATGATATTACGGAGACCATCTCCTATAAGCAAAGTTTGCCTTACTTGCACAGTCATACAGATTATCTAGGGATCATCTTATTAAATATATATTTCCTGGGACTGGCAGATTAAAGGCACTGGATTCCCACATGGCCGACTGCAGCTTGAGTCCTGGACCTGGTGACTTGCTTTCTCACTTTCCCTTTTTCTCTCACTCTGTCCCTTTCTGGTCAAATTAAAAATAAATAAATAAAGTTAAATAAAATCATCCTTTAAAATAAATAAATAAATATATACATACATATTTCCATGGCAGACCTACAAGCTTAGAACCCCTAGGGAGGGGCCCGGGAATCTGTATTAGGTGGTTAAATGCTTTCAGAAGACACACGGTGAGGAGCCATCGAAGAGCAGTAGGCAGGGGATGGTGTCACAGTCCGATTTCTGGGTTTTGTCTGTCTGTTCAGTGTGCCAGTGTGGAGAAGAGCCCCAGGAGCCAGAACTGACATTGGGATGCCAGAGAGACTGTTTTGGGGCCAAGAATGAGACCAGAAGACACTGGGGTAGTGGTGAATACGATATAATGGCATCAAGGATTATCTGGGAAGCAGGGCTTGACATTTAACTCAATGTGGGTATAGAGATTCGTAAAGAGTAGCATGAAGCTCATTTTCAGATTTCTAGCCCAGTGGCTTGCTGCCCTCAGGGCCAGAAAAATATGCTGCTATGGGAGAATGGTGATGGGTTTGGTTTTGACATTGACAACATGAATCTGAATCTCAGGGCTTGGTCTGACCTGGGGTTGGGAATTTTCTGGATAGATGGTGTCAGTGACTGACATGAGCTAGGAGAAAGTGGGTAGATTAAGAGCAGAGAGCCAAGGTCACGTTCCCTGGGGAGTTTCAATATTTAAGAGACATAGAGGTCTAGGAGCCCACAGGAGAGATGGAGGCAGGGTGGGCAACCTGGGAAGAGGGCCAGCCAGGATGGTGCCTCCATGGAAGCTGGAGGGGCCGCGAGTAGGGGGCGATAGCAGTGTCAGGGGCAACGGAGAGGGGAAGAGATCAGGACAGAGTGTGACCTTTGGGGTGACAGTTGGGAGGTAGCTAGTGAGAGCAGGGAGACCCTTCCACAGAGGTGGTGGAGCCATGGAGCACAGGGAACTGAAGAGCACCAGGTGGTGAGGAGCTCAGCCTGAGGGGAGCTGGTGAGGGCGAGAAAGGGGCAAGGAAAGTTGTAGTATGGCCCGAAGAGTCTCATTGGTTTTGTTTGCTTGTTTCTAATTAAGGCATAAGTAGCTTTGATTGTGTTTAAGGACCAAGAAGAAAGGACTAATAGAAGGGACAGTCTCCCTGCCCAAGCAGTATTTTCCTCTTCTCTTCTCCTCTTTCCTCCCCTCCCCTCCCCCCTCCCCTCCCTTTCCCCTTTCCTTCCCTTCCCTTCCCTTCCCTCTTCCTCCTCTCCTCTCCTCTCCTCTCCTCTCCTCTCCTCTCCTCTCCTCTCCTCTCTCCTCTCTCCTCTCTCCTCTCTCCTCTCTCCTCTCTCCTCTCTCCTCTCTTCTTTCTTGTCTGTCACTCTTTTTTTTTTTTTAATTTACTTTACAGCACACTCTCTCTCCAGAGAGACACATGGTAGTGGGTTGCGGGGGGAGGAGTGAGAAAGCAGCCATCAAAGGGGATGGCCATGCCGCAATCCCTTCTCTTCCAGTCTCCTCTCAGGATTTTGGACATGCACACACATGTGCCTGGTATATTTTTCAAGCTGTTGGGTCCAGGAGTCAGTCCATATAGTCTGCCATGTGGGATCCAGCCACCATAAGTGTCACACCACCAGCTGACCCCCCACGCAGTTCTTTACACAGCAGTATACAGGTGATGAGGGCTGCTGGAAACCCGTGATATAGTCATGAAAGCCAGACGTCTCTTTGTTCTCCTTCTCCCCCCAGATCATGTAGGAATATCATGAGGATGTGCGTGCACATATAAAAGCAGCAGCCAGAAAGTACAGGCTTCAAGCGGGTTCTCCAGTGGTGGTGGTGTTTTGCATCTGTCTCCCTAGGGACACTTCTGGTGCGCTTGGTTCAAGGGCCAAGGGAACACCTTACAGTCAAAGGACAGCACCTAAAACTCTTATAGCTCTGCAGTGTATAGGGGCAACATACATCCAGTTTAGCATTAGTTTAGCAATAGATCTATTGATCTTCCACCATTAATGCAGATTTATACATAAGCGCTTTACGTTTTCATATTTTGCTAAAATAAGTTGAGAACAAGAAGTTTGTATTCCATTGTGTATATGTATGTATGTCTTTGTGTGTGTGTTTCTCACTCTGGTCAGTTAATAATTTATGATGGTCATGTTATCTGGAGCCATAAACACTTAACAATTTAACACTGATTAATATATTTTAAAAAACATTATTGCCAGAGGGTACATGTGCTTGCCAGAGAGAGGGGGAATCCCCATCCCTACCCCGGATGGAGCTGAGTCACAGCACAGTCCTTTTTCCTATATTTCTCATCTCGTCAGGATTCTGGGCCACATGCATACGTGCCTAGCATGTTTTATGAGCTGTCTGAGCCAGGATTTGAACCATGGCTTGCTGTATGGGATCCAGCTATCTGTGCTTAGTGCTTAACTTTGTGCCACAGGGCTGGCCCTGATTAATAGTATTTTTAATTAGTACTTTCTGTTTTATTTGTTGTTAGACAGGGTCTCACTGAGTCACAGTCTTCCTGGCTTAGTTTCTGTAGTCTAGGACTGCAGGCAGAGTCTGGCTGTGCTCCCCATGCTGGCTGCACGCTGTGGTCCTTTCGTCTCCGCCTCCCTAGTTGCTGGGATTACAGGTGCACGCTGCTGCTCAGTGTTCTGGTGGGCCAGGAGCTGAACCAAGGCCTCCCATGGGATCTTACCCTGTCACGTAGCAATGTCAGTCACTGGGTGTCATGATTGGGCCTTTAGAGTTCTGTTTATCTGCTAAGTTTTATGCTGAAGCTTACGTATGAATCATGAAAAGCAAGTCGTTTTTTTACTTTTATTGTCAGAGGGTATATGTACTTGCTAGAGAAAGACAGAGAGGGCGAGGGAGAAAGCATGTTCTCAGTGGAGTATGGTCATGCTGCTCTTCTCCATTTCTGCATCCCATTTGGATTTGGGGTACACACACATGCCTAGCATGTTTTTCAGGCCACTGGGGCCAGGATTCTAACCATGGGGATTTTAGCTTCTTTAACCACCAGGTTATGAGGTCAGCCTCGAGCATATACTTTCCATTTTTTCTAAGTTTTAAAGTATTGCATAGCCTATAGAAAATTTGGAAGATACAGGAGTAGAAAAAGACAGGGAAAAACACCTGCAATCTCTCAGTGCCTCGTTTTTGGTGTGTCGCAGTGTGTATGTATACTTCCCTCACTGTGTCGCTAAGTTACCTGATACTTAATTTTTACTATAGCTGGAGAACCTTGTTAGTAATGGATCTTTGTAGTTTTGCTTTATATATCTTACCTTGGGGATTTTTTGGGTAGCCAAGAAAGCAAAGTTGACAAAATTTTGCTGTTAGAGGGAGGGAATGTAAAGTGCTCCCCTGTGGAGGAAGTACTGGCCAGCGTCATGCAGGCCAGCAGTTCTTCCTTTTTCAGTTTGGTCCAGTTCCCAAAAGAAATGATGATGAGAACAGGGGTGACGAAAGCAGCAGTCATGCCGTCCTTAAATGGCAACTCTTAAGTCCCAGGTCTGCGCTGAGCATTTTGGATTTCACTTTGTCTTGGAAATTTCTGTTGTTTTCAAAAACAAAACTGTTTTCTAATTATATGCATTTACTTTTAGGAATTTCATGTTTCTGAAGATTTTAATAAAATGAACTTTATCAAGACCTACCCAGGTAATTCTACAACACACATGCATTCTTTTCTTCAAGAGAGTTTTTTTGCTATAGGGTGTGTGTGCTCACCGGAAAGACAGAGACAGACAGAAAGTGAGAAATCTGTGACCAAGCCACAATCCCTCCTCACCCTCCTCCTCCTCTTGGGTTTTGGGCACACCACTGGGTCCAGGACTTGAACTACAGTCAACTGTGTGGGAGTCCAGCAACGTAACCATTACACCATCTGCTGGTCTCCACACATGATCTTTAATACATAATTGCAGATATAGATACATAGATATATAAAACATCATCCCTCATGATCAAAATTAGGTTTTCATGGTAACTTTTATTTGTTTTGTTTCTTGGTTTCTGTTCTTTTTTTTTTTTTTTTTTTTTTTGCTGAGGTGCATGTGTGCTCACTGAAGAGAGATAGTGAAAGACAGTGAGAAATCACTCCCGGGGAGTGTGTCTACACCACAGTCCCTTCTCCTCCATTCCTTTGGGATTCTGGGCATGCACACACTTATCTTGCATGTTTTTCAAACTGCTGGGTATGGAACTGAACCACTTAGTCAGCCATGTGGGATTCAGCCTCCCTAACCTCTATACCACCTGCTCACCTGGTGGTAACGTTTTAGTTTTGTTGCTTCAGTTATGTGAGAGACAACGATCTTTTCAGTTATGTACCATTGTCTTCCAGCTCATTAGTATTTAAAATTTTGTATATTGGTTATGTGTATCAGATTTAATTTAACCAGTCTTCTATTTCTGTACCGCTCCCAGACAGACAGAGAGAGACAGAGAGACAGAAAGCAGGAAATTTTTTGATAACGCACATTAAGCCGCCGGGTCCGGGACTCGAACCGCGGTCGACTACGTAGTCCAGCGACATAGCCATTATAGGGTCCCCCGCTCCATTTTTTGATAACCACATTACTGTGTGTATATAATTTATAGGTACATGCAAACACATAATGTGTGTCTCTGGGTGTATAATTTATGGGTGTATACATATGCACATATGTGTAAGTGTGTCTAATTTGTAGATGTATATACTTACATATGTGTGTATGTCTAATTTATAGATATATACTTACATATGTGTGTATGTCTAATTTATAGATATATACTTACATATGTGTGTATGTCTAATTTATAGATATATACTTACATATGCGTGTATGTCTAATTTATAGATATATACTTACATATGCGTGTATGTCTAATTTATAGATATATACTTACATATGAGTGTATGTCGTGTATGTCTAATTTATATATACTTACATATGCGTGTATGTCTAATTTATATATACTTACATATGCGTGTATGTCTAATTTATAGATATATACTTACATATGTGTGTATGTCTAATTTATAGATATATACTTACATATGCGTGTATGTCTAATTTATAGATATATACATACATATATATATATGTGTGTGTCCTTGACCATACTCCCACTCTAATCCTGTAATCTAATTACTTCTATTTAAGACAGCTTCCTACAGGTGGAATAATGGAGTCAAACATGACACATTTTTTAATGCTCTGGATTTAGTGTGCAGGCTGCTTCCCAGCTCCAATGTGCGTGCGCACAGCCCCATGCATAGTGGTGGAGGGCCTGCTCATGACGTCTTCCCACGTTTCCTGCCTTCTAAACTGTTTCTTGCCAGTTTGATAGTTAAGAGTTCTCAACTTGAAGATTATTTAGGCTTTAATGTCAACTGTTTGTCATGTTTTGTAATATCTGTAACATATACATTTTTCCAGTTTTTACTTTGCCTTGTAAATTTAGATATTTTTAAACTTAATAAAAACAAGTCCCCAGTATCAACTGTAGATTGAATTGCAAAGTCAGGGTCCAGGAGACGGCATGGTGGTTAAGGCACTGGATTCCCACATGGTAGACTGGTTTATTCCCTTACCTGGTAGTTTGCTTTCTTACTTTCCCTATCTCTCTGTCTCTCTTTTTGTCTCTCTTTGGTAAGCACATATGCCTCTGTAGCAAATTAAAAAATAATAATAATAAAAATAATTCTTTAAAAACAAACAAAAAAAGAAATTGTAAAATCAATGCAATTTGGTTACATTGTGGATTTCCAACAGACCAATGAACTAATTCCTAGAACCCTCACCCTACGGCATAACAGTTAGCCTGATTTTATTCACCTTCTATTTCAAGAATTTCACAGTTTATGCTTGTGCATAAAACTGAAAATTAGAGTCTATTTGGTTTAGATTTTTCCTGTATCTTCTTATTAGAACTGAAATATGGTCTAATTTAGTCTAATAATAGGATCAAGAAAAACATCTTTGAACTTGAATAAGAAGGGCAAGTCATTTTTCCCTAGATATTGTTTCCTCTCTTCTAAATTTAAAATAGGAGAAAAGTGATTTACCAATGACATTTGAATTCAAAGTATGTTGCCCAGAGAAACTGTTTTGTGACAGTTAATGAAAACACTTTCCAGTCTTGCATTGTTAAATAATGTGCAAACGTCACAGTGTTAATAGAACTACAACTTGGACGTCTTTGAATTCGTGTCTCCTATGTTTCTTTCTTTAAATCTGTATTTTTTTTTGTAGTGGTTTTCAAACCTTAACCTTTCATTAACTAATAATATTTCTCACTAGAGAGAAACAGAGAGTGGGGAAATAAGAAATCACCCCTCTAGGGAGGATGGCCACACCACAGTCCCTTCTCCTTCATTCTCCTCCTGGGATTTTGGGCACACACGCTCACAAACCTGGCATTACTTTTCAACCTGCCAGGTCTAAGACTTAAACTATAGTCATCGTGTGGGAGCCCAGTGCAGTAACTATTGTGCCACCTGCTGGCCCCAAGTTTTTATTTTGCCAAGTAAGAGAGTTTAAAAATAGGGGCTGGCAGGTGGCGTGGTGGTTAAGGGTGCTGGACTCCAACATGGCCGACGGTGGTTCGAGTCCTGGACCTGGCGGCTTGCTTTCTCACTTTCCCTCTCTTTCTTGCTCTGTTCCTCTCTGGTCAAATTAAAATAAATAAAGTTAAATAAAATAACTTAAAAAAAAAACAAATACAAGGCAAAATAAGCAGTACCATGTTTTACCATAATGTTGTAAAAGAAGGGACATCTAAAAATAAAGCAGCAGAAAGGGTATACTTTTAGAAATAAGATAGTCCTTTCCAAGAAAAGATAGTTGACTTCACTTCAGTATCTTTACCACAAACTTAGGTAAAACTTGTCATTGTCCTGAGTTTGACAATTACAGGTGTAGAGAGAAAAGTGTCTGGGGTCAGGCAGACCAGATGAACTATCATTTATTCAGTTTTTATGCAGGTGTTTAATATTTGCTGCTTGGTTTTCTTAACTGAAAATGGTATAATATACACCTTATAAATACACAGATTAAAACTATCATTAATGCATGGGACCAGCAGTTAGTGTAATGGCTATGTCGCTGGACTCCCATGTAGTCGACCGCGGTTCGTGTCCCGAACCCGGTGGCTTAAAACTCACGCCGGGCGCGTGTGCGTGCGTGCCCAAGATCCCGAGAGGAGAATGGAGGAGAAGGGATTGCGGCGTGACCATCCCCCCTGGGGGGTGATTTCTCGCTTTCTGTCTCTCTGTCTCTCTCTGTCTGTCTGGCGAGCGCATGCGCCCTATAGCGAAAACCTCTCCAAAAAAAAAAAAAAAAAAAAAACTATCATTAATGCAGAAAAAGCACTCAGCCCATATAGTCACTGAATCAGGTTTCTGCCTGGTTACTCCAGTGTAAGATTAGTAGCTATTAGAGCACCCTTTAAGCTTCATCCTTCATGCATATTTAATTGTTCAGTGTAACCTCCAGGTTGTGTATGGATTTGACCTTCACAGAGATATTTTTGGGCAAAGTCCCTCAGTTCCCCGAAGCAGTGTGTACAGCTGACAGCAGCACCAGCAGTTGCTCTGTTGTCTCTGACTTCACTCGTCAGACTAGGTGCTGCTTGAACACCTACAGCGTGCAAGGTCCCGTGCCAGATGAGGTGGCAGGCAGATCACTGCCCTGGTGTGGTTGATGCCCAACCTGGAATATTTCAGCGGTTAGGTAATAGAATACGTTTGTGTGCACTCTCAGCTATTTATTTTGGAAGAAACGTATAAGTACTAAAATATTTTACACAAAAATTATTCTGGAAACAAAATGTATAACACTTTTTGTTTTGTTTTGTATTTAGAGGAATCTTTGCTACAATGGTCGTGTGTTTACTGGAGGGACAGAGACAGAGAGAAAGCACGGAATCAGTCTCTAGGGTGATGGCCACACCACAGTGCTTTATCCTCCACTCTCTTGGGATTTGGAGCATGTACACTGTGCCCAGTGTGAGTTTCAAGACTCTGGGTTCAGATCTCAAACTGAGATTGGCCACATGGGAGTCCAGCACCTTCACCAGTATGCCACCTACTGGCTACACATAACAATGTTTTTTTTAATTTTAGCTAATTATAGTTGCTCTTATGTGCAGTACCACATAAGAGCAACTTTTTCTTCTTTTTTGGGGGGGAGGTGGAGATTTTTGCTATAGGGCATGTGCACTCGCCAGACAGAGAGATAGAAAGCGAGAAATCACCCTCTGGGAGGATGACCAAGCTGCAATCTCTTCTCCATTCTCCAGCATTTGGGGCATGCATGCACACACGCCTGACATGAGTTTTAAGCCGCCAGATCTGGGACTCAAACTGTGGTTGACTACATGGGAGTCCAGCAACATAACCATGACCCCATTTGCTGGTACCCAATGCCAGTGCTTTCTAAAGGGTCAAAACAAGAAACTTAAAGAAAATAAATAAAAACACTGTTGGAGCCGGTAGGTGAAGTGTTGGTTAAGGTACTGAACTCACATGGTTGACCGTGGTTCAAGTCCCCGACTTGTATTCTTACTTTCTTTCTCTGTCCCTCGGTGAGTGCATTTGCCCAATAGGAAAATTAAAAAAAAAAAATAATAATAATAATTAAATAATTCTTTAAATAATAACACTATCAAGAAAAGACTTCTGGGGACCAGCAGGTGGCGTGGTGCTTAAGGCACTGGACACTTCCACGTGGCCGACCACGGTTCAAGTCTTGGACCTGGTGGCTTGAACTGGTGGCTTGCTTCCTCACTTTCCCTCTCTCTGTGTGTCTCTCTCTGGTCAAATTAAAAAATAAATGAATGGATAAATAATTTTGAAAAAAAAAAAAGAAAGAAAAGACTCTGTTTTCCTTATGGAATTTATCAATAGGCCAGGTGTTTTTAGAGAAAAGTAAAAATGTCCTCTTGATTAGAGCAAATGAAGAAAAAAATAGTCTATAATCTATTATTTGAATTGCTTTTGAGCATTGCTTTTTTAAAATTTTAATTTATTCTTACTAACTTTCTTTATGGCACATGTGCTCACCAGAGAGACAGAGAAAGAGACAGAGAGGGAAAGTGAGAAAGCAAGCTGCCAGATCCGGGACTTGAACTGCAATCGATCATGTGGGAGTCCAGCACCTCAAGCACCAGCTGGCCCCAAGCATTGTGTTTTAATCACCCATACTTATTTATAGCCTTTTGAAGGAGGAGGCCCAGGGCAGGACCTTGGATAGAGTGTGTGCCAGCGTGTCGGGTGGGCACATCTTTTGAAATCCACTCACAGGGTAGCATTTCCTTGATGAAACTGTTTAGATACAACAAGAGCAGATACAGGCCGACCAGCCTGAGAGGTCGAGCCTCAGTTCTTCCCGACCGTGCAGAGTCAGGAAACCACAGACTCTCCTCTCTGTCTCTGCAGCTCATCAGAACCGTGTATCAGCTATCATCTTCAGCCTGGCTGCAGAGTGGGTGGTCAGCTCCGGCCACGACAAGTGTGTCAGCTGGATGTGCACCCGCAGCGGGAACATGCTGGGCCGGCACTTCTTCGCCTCCTGGGCCTCCTGCCTACAGTATCCTTCCGTGCCGACTCTCTTTCTGGGCTTTTTTTTTTCCTCTCAGGGTTTAGTTTTTTAATCCTATCATAGATTGTTAGCTAAGAGCTAAAGATTGAATACATTTTATGCATTTCAGCAAAAATCCAAGAATTTCTGTATCTGCTTTACTTTGGTATAAATTGAGTTTTTTTTTTTTTTTTAAAGAATTATTTCATTTATTATTATTATTATTTTCATGTGAGTTTGCCAGAGAAAGAGAAAGAGAGAGATGGAGAATGAGAAAGCAAGCCTCCAGGTCTGGGACTTGAACCGCAGTCGGCCATGTGGGAATTCCAGCGCTGCCATGTTACCTGCTGGCCCCTATAACTTGAGTTTATTAAAAATGGTAATTAAATGAATTGCTGGTCTCCGCTGGGAAATGCAGTGGGTTTTTAATACCGAATTGTGAGAAACCCAACTTCATTCATGCAGTCTTCTTCCCTCATTTCTTTGCATTTCTTAATGAGACATTTTATTGTACAAAAAAAGGAGTCAATTTTCTGGATCCCCCTGGGGTTCATAAATAGGCTACCAGGAGTTTAAAACAAGCCTTTCATTTAGTGCTTTTTTTTCCTGTGGAGAAGGTCCATAATTTTAATGATAATCTCAGAGATGCTTGCAGGACCCACCAGAAAGTTAAAAATGACTGCTTTAAAGATTGCCTACCACCACGGGGCCTTTATTTCACATAGAACTTTCTCTTGCTTAAGGCTGCCTCGTGCAGCCATGTATGTTAGTAATGCAAGATCAGGACTGTCCACAGCAGGGAAATAACCCGTGGGAGTTTCTCCCTCCTGTTCCTAATGAAAGTCTGGTGCAGTAAAATTCTTTCTTATTTTAAATATTTTCTGCAAATGAACACACATGATGAGATATTTTACGCATTTGAAATTGTACCCTTGACTTCAGGATCAAACGAGGGAAAAATACTCGGCTATATTGTGTGCTAAATAAATGTTTTTGTTATTCTCCAGCACTCTCGTGGGTTTTTGGAAAATGGCACAGGATCACGTAGTTGTGGCTTCACTTGTGGTGCTCCTGTTGGCCTGGGGTTTGGAGTGACGGTAGTTATCTTGTTGAAAGTAGTAATTACCCTATTGTGTCTAAATTACTGGTTTTCCACAAATTTCTATTACCCCAAACTGAGAAAGTAATGAGATGTTACCAAGAGTTATATTTTTCAGATTTACATTTACTAGTATCACAAGTCATTGTCTTTGGGTAAATCACCTAGGCTAGTGGGAAGGTAGGTTCATATCTTGTATTTGCTGTCATTTTGTTTTGTTTTGTTTTGTTTTACTTTGCTGTAGGCTGTGTGCACTCTCCAGAGAGAGAGTGAAAAGGAGAAAGTGAGAAATCACCCTCCCACACACCACAGTGGAGCTGGCCACGCTGCAGCAATCCCTTCTCCGTTTTTTTTCTCAGAGAGACAGCAAGAAAGAAATTGAGAAATCACCCTACACGGGTAGGGGGGGTAGTGGTCACACTACATTCCCTTCTCCTCCATTCTCTCCTGAGAGAAAGAGAGAGAGAGAGAGAGAGAGAGAGAGAGGAAAAAAGTGAGAAATCACCTCTTGGGGGACTGGCTACACTACAATTCCTTCTTCATTCTCCTCTCAGGATTTTGCACACATGTGCACCCATGCCTAGCAGGGTTTTTCAAGCTGCTAGGACTGGGACTTGAACTGTGGTGAGGTCCATATGAGATCCAGCTCCTTGACCACCGTGCCACCTGTTGGCCCTTTGCTGTCAGTTTTACATCATTTGCAGAGAGATTTCATATGTAGCTATTTTGTTGCAGTGCGCTCCCTGTTTTTATTACTTAGAAGTTTCACTCTTTGGAACTTTATTATGACTCGATTGTAACTTCTTGTTTCATGTCTCTCTTCTCTGGCCACTTTTATCTTTTTATTTTTTTATTGCTAGTTCCTAGGGTATTGTTTGGTATAGTAACAATTACTTGAGGAATTCTTTTTTTTTTTTTTTTTTTGAGAGATTTTTGCTATAGGGTGTGTGCGCTCAACGGAAAGACAGAGAAAGACAGAAAGCGAGAAATCACCCCCCAGGGGAGATGGCCACGCCGCAATCCCTTCTCCTCCATTCTCCGCTCGGGATCTTGGGCACACACGCACACGCACCTGGTGTGAATTTTAAGCCACTGGGTCCGAAATTCAAACTGCAGTCGACTACATGGGAATCCAGCAACATAGCCATTATGCTAACTGCTGGTCCCAAGGAATTCTTGAATATTAACTTTCCTACTAATTCCAGCTAGTTTAATCGTTTTCCTTTAATATTTACATTTTGTGTGATTTTTCAGGTGAGTATTTTCTTTCTTGTTCCAGTTTTAGATTTCTGTTTAGTGTCTTTAAAATTCTTCTACTTTTGACTAAAGCTGACCTTTCTCCTAGGGAAGGATTTTTAAGATGGTTTCTTTATGTTTCCTTGACTGCTCCTCCTCAGATATGATTTTGATACCCAGTATGCTTTTGTTGGCGATTATTCTGGACAGATCACCCTGCTGAAGCTTGAGCAGAACACGTGTTCAGTTATTACCACCCTTAAAGGGCATGAAGGTAGGCTGTGGGGGCTTATTATTTTTTTTTTTAAACCTAATTTGGGCATCTAAACTCAGTTGGCTTTGCGGTTTCATGAATGATCAACTTCTATAGACTTGTCAGATTTCTATCTGATTGGCCAGAGAGGGGATTTAGAGGGAAAACTAAGTGAAGCGAGGGTGTTGAGCTCGGTTTCGTATTGTCAAAATCCCTTTTAAATACCTCGTGTGGATAATACTTTCTATGTTGCTTACCTTTTAAAATGACTGTTTTCAGAAGACATGTAAAATTTCTTTTAAATGGGAATAGGTCTCTTTTCCTAATTTGTCAGTTTCCAGGACACTGAGCAGGACCTGATGGGTCAGTACAAATAGAAGAGCTGTAGGGACCAATTCAGCCTCTGCTGGGAAACGTCCTCTGCTTGGGGATGAGGGTAGAAGGACTGGGTGGGATTTCATTACCTCTGTAGTGCAGTGAGTCGGCGAAGCTTGCGGAGGGGCTTTAAAATTCCACTGGTTATTGAGTCACTTGCCATGTGCACATGCAGTACAAAGATTTCATTGGATGCTAAGAATGCAGTGCAGTTCTTTTACAGATCACAGGACCAAACTCTGGTGTGAGTCACAAATGACAGGCTTTGAGGCTATCTGGTTTAGTCTGAAGAATTGGAGGTTAGATGAAAGAAGTAATAACGGATTCGAGACAGTCCTTAGTGTCGCAGATGTAAGAATTTAAATGTGCCTATGCTTTCTAGCTAATCTACTGAGGTAAAATAGAGTATATCAGATCAGGGACCTTGTGGGGGAAAGGAAGAAAGAACCACGTTAGAATGGATTTGGGCAGGAAAACAGAGGCCTCTGAAGAAGCCACTTTCCGTTAATGACTAATCACCTCGTGATCCCCAGGCTCTGAGTATTCTCTCAGTTTCTAAGGGCAGAAAGATTCTTTCTGATAAGTACTTGGTAGTTTTTGCTGTAAAAGACCATGTTTATCTGCTGTTAGGCGGCCGGCCGAAGTTTGTGGGGCGTGGGATTAAACAGGATTGAGATCATGCAGAATTGAGCCCTGGAGCCAGTTTGGCAGGATACTTTTCATTCACTTTTGTTTTGTTTTCGGAAAATTTATGTGGGAAACTGGTTTTTGTTCTTTGCTTTTGAATATAGCTTTGTTTTCTATATGGTTATCAAAATTATTATTAGTGATTGGTTCCATTTTATTAAGTTCATTAATAACTTTTTAGGCAAAGGGCAATCAGTGTTCATTAAAGAGATGAACAACTGAACAGTGAAGAGATCAACCAAAAATGTATAAAATGGAAGATTTCCTTAGAATTACTAAATCTGATACATTGGCAGTGTCGAGTATAAAATGTAAGGTGTAGATTTCTAAAGATTTAAAAAATCCTTTGGCATAATTATGTGGAACACCTGTAGACATTTTTCTGAGACATTTAGTTCTTTAGGAATTTGTGTTTTCGAAGTAGTACATTTAAGAAAAGTGAAATAAAATAAAAAGATTGAAATTGTAAAAATAAGTAGTTTGATGCACAACCAAAAGTCCTAATCTCACAGCTTTGGATGATGGATACTATCCTCCACGGCTCATGACAGCACAGTTGTGTGACCCATTGTACAACAAAGATATGTCTGTAATTACAGCTTCAGGCCCTAGTGCAGCTGTCAGCTGTCACAGCGTGTATTCTGTCTGATGTGGAGTAACACTTAACCTTTCCCCCCACTTTCTCGAATCCCTAGGTAGCGTCGCCTGCCTCTGGTGGGACCCTATTCAACGGTTACTCTTCTCAGGAGCATCGGACAACAGCATCATTATGTGGGACATCGGCGGGAGGAAAGGCCGGACGCTCTTGCTCCAGGGACATCAGTGCGTGACTCCCTCCAAGGGGTGGGGAAGAACCTGAGTTTATGGGGGACAGGGGACATTAGAGTCTTTATTCCATTTTCTCTAAACCCCATCTTTGATGGGCTTTGTAATTTGTAAATGCTTTCTGCCAGTCCAGACTGTCTGTTGTTCAGGAGCAAAAGGGGAAAAAAAAAAACAAAACAAAAGAAAGAAAGAAAAAGAAAAGGTTTCTACCTTCTCAGACCAAAAGTCCAAAGAGCACTTTTCACTTTCCACTCCCTAGTTGCCTTGGTGTCCTACTGACGTATTTGTGAAGGTGGGTGTGGGTTAGAGACGGCAGACTCTAACGAGGGCTTTGGCCTTGGAGGGTTTACCACCACGGAAGGGCGTACTCAGCGGTTGAAATGGTGCCTTACTTGTTCTTGGTTTTCATTCTAAGAGGTACTGTGTGAATTAACAGGTGGTGAGTTAGCTGAACTATCACGTTGTAACACGTAGACTCTTGCCTTCGAGTCTTAAATTGAAAAGGAACACCTCTTAACACCCCTCACCCACTTTTCCTTTCTCCCATGTTGGCCAGACTGTAGCTATTTACTGTGAGCACAGTCAGCTAGATTAGCCAAGGACAGGGTCTGTACAAAAGTATACAGTCTGAGAGAGAGTTTTCTTGGGCATCCAGAGGCGTCTGGCCAGCATACAGGCAGCATACACACCCCATCTGTGTGTATGTGCATGTGTGTGTGCTACTAGCGATGTCCATGGCATTTGGCTCCATGTTCATAGGAATCATGTTCCAGTAAGAGAGTTACCCCCTTCTGTTCTTTGTTTCTGCACAAGTAATTAAGTCTGGTGCATTTAAAAGAGAAATCACGTGACTGGTCCAGAAAGCCACCGTCCTCTTCTCATTTCTGACCCACAGTTCTTAACGACCAGTCACAAGAAGTGGTGTTTGTTTATAGAGCTCTGTATAATAAGCGCTAGTGCATGTGATGTTTATATCAGAATCCTTGTTACCATGCCTCATAGTTGGTGGTGAAATGCCATTTGCCTCTGCTAAACAGAGGAGAGGTTTACATCTAAATCCAGGTTGTTGCTGTGTTTTTCCCTCATGGAGACCAGTGACTGTTGTGTGTGCTGTTTGCAGTGACAGGGTGCAGTCGCTGTGTTACCTTCAGCTCACGAGGCAGCTCGTCTCCTGTTCCTCGGACGGTGGGATTGCAGTGTGGAACATGGATGTCAGCAGAGAAGAGGTAAGTCCGGGTGGTCGGGAGAGATTCCAAGAACCCGGCTTGTCAGCTTTCCACCTGCCAGCTCTGGGAGGTAGCTGAGGTGTGGATGGTCCCACTTCTCACTTTTTGCTTCTGACCGATTGTCTGCAAATATTTTGCATTGCATCCTCCTCTCGCCGGAGAGTTCCGACCATTGGTGAACAACGAGCGGTCAGACAGCATTGCAGAGGTGTGCTGAGTGAGCACTCAGACACTGACATCTTCCAGCACACGCGGGGGGCGGGCGTTGACGTGGACGCCCTCCAAGCACCCCGTGGTCCGCGGCATTCCTGTACGGAGCCTGAGAGGTGCATTGGTGCCTGCCCTCAGGACACAGCTAGGCGCTAGATAATTTTTCTGGGAATATAATCTATCTCCCTGCTCGTTTTCATTGAGCTCCATCCCACTGATCCATGTTGATAGGGTGTTCTTTTCACACAGCCTGATGTCTGGCTCAGGTGGGCCACTGACTTCTTGTTAGACTGTTTTTTGATAGGTGCCTTGGTTTCCCTGGGTGTCTGTTCCCTCTTCCCTAAAATGAAGTCATTGGACAGAATGACTCCAGGGTCTCATTTAATTCTTTTGATAGACATTCTAATTATCTAAGTAGCCCCTTTTTAAAAATAATTTTTGGATAATGCTGCTGTGAATATTCTTGACCTTGTCACTTCGTGATTGTTCAATTATTTATTTCAGGGAGATTTCTGAAAATAGACCTTTAGGTCTAAGGCTATGAGCATTTTTGTGGCTTTTTATAGATGTCGGTGATTTTCAGGCAGGGTGTCTGTTTTCATCTCTGCCGGCACTGACGTCATCTGTAGTTTCCGAGAGGCAGCTCTGACTTGTGATGTCTGTAGCAAAGGAGTCAATTTAGAGGTTTTAGGGTCCGAGGCATGTTTGCGACTGTGAGTTTGACTTCAGAAACTTGTGTTGAGCACAATGAGAGACTTTGCCGAAGTGACCTAAGGCATCGCATTGCAGTATAGACTGCCATGTTGCATGACACACACATCACACGATCTGTTCTGCGTGCCGTCTTTTGACACGTGGAGTTCAGTGTGCTGTGCGCCAGTGCACTTGCAGAATTCCCACCAGCCTCTGCACCTGTGTCTGCTCGCTGCTCCCTCTCGTTATGTGTGGGCTTGATTTTCACTGAGCACACCTTTATCTTTAGCAGACGCCAGCAGAAGTAATCAAGGAAGGTCAAGCTATTGACAAATTAGTGGCATTACTCACTTCAGACTTTATGGCTACCACGTCTTATGTGCATAGAGTTTTGCTTATAGCAAACTTGGTAATCTGGGCCAGCCCATGGCACAGTAGTTAAGGCTGCTGGATCTCACATGGCTGATGGCACAGTTTGAGTCCTGGACTCAGTGTCTTGGGAAACATGCCGAGCCCATGTATGTGCACGCCCAAATTCCTGAAAGGAGGGGGAAGGGAGGAGAAAGGGCTGTGGGGTGGCCACTTCCCATGGGAAGTACTTTCTCACCACCACCTCCCCTTCTCTGGTGAGTGCACATACCCTCTGCAAACATTTTTTAAACTATGGAAGGAAATAGGTAGTCTGTAAATAATAAAGATGCCCAGAATGGAGACATGCTGATCGCTAGGTTTTTTAGTAACCTTGAAGGACAAGTCGGAGTAAATTCTGATCACTTGTCTGCTGGTTATTTTTTATTTTGAATTCTCTAAAACTCTTGGTAAGCCTTAGGGTAACTTGAAACATATATAACACTGGCTCTATATTATAGGGTATACTGTATTGATACTTTGTTTGCAAAGATCTCTTTGAGCCATGTTTTGTATTTATCAGCTATTACTTATGTTCACCAAGAACAGCTAGCCCTGTTCTGTGTCCTGGGCTCTTGGCTTGCCATTTCTCAGCCTTATTCTGAGAGGACAGGAACCTCAGAACACATCCCTTGAATAATGAGAGAACAGAATCCTTGGGGCCCAGCACTACTGGTGGCTTTCCTAGGGCTTTAGTAGCTTGGATTTCAACCTGTTGTTCTTACCTTTGGTAAATTCTTTTGGAAAACGTACTTAGAACATGGGAGCAGGATTCTGCCTTCAAGGTTGCACCATCGTGGGGTGTATTTATACATCGAGGGGAAGGAAAAATAGTCCCGTCGGTCAAGGTGCTTCCTGTGTGGGTAGTTCACTTCCTTTTTGTCATCTTTGGAAGAGGTGGGAAAGCAAATTGTGTCAGAAAGATGCTTTGTTTTTTACTAAGGTTTTGTTTCTGTTTCTTGTAACTAGCAGAGTAAATGTAGCACAAAGGTAAGCAGCCTGTGAGCTGTAAGATTCTGACTCGGAGCAAGGGTTTTCTATAATTTATAGAATTTCTTGAAGCAGTGGCATAAAGGATCAATCCTGATTTTCTGGCCGCTCAGCGCTGGCCTTCAGTTTCTTTCTAAGTCACTTGTAAGTGCTGACTGGAGAATTTGCAACTCTGTGTGGTTTTCAGCCACCACATTATCAGGATGGAAGGAAATTTGCCTCCCTGCCAGACGGTAACTAGAGGGGCTCCTTTCTGGAGGTAGAAGCAAAACATAAATAAGCAAGTAACCATAATTAAGGATCGTGAGTCTCCTTTTTTGGAACTGGTAGATGGCAGGATGCGAACCATCTCACAAGTTAGTGCAGAACTGATGAGCGCGGCCACCAGCTGTGGCAGGGCAGTGGCGTTATTCTTGTCTCGTTGTCTGTGTTCAGATTAGGCAGGTGGAGTAAGATGTAGAAAAGGAGTGAAGCCATCAGAATACTTGCTTAATACTCTCTTGACTTTTCTCAGCACAAAGCAAACCTTTTTTTTTTTTCCTTAGACAAGTGCTTAGCAAGATGGCTGATGACAGCTCATGCCACTAAAATATACTGAATTCTGTGTATGCGATGAAAGCAAGCTCTGGGCATTTCGTATTTTAAGTTGTGTTCCAAAAAGCCCGTTTATTTCTGATTTTGAAGTTTAGTTACCTCAAAGTGTTTTAGACATTTGTTTTCTTCCCTTTGACCCCTTTACCTTCCAGCTCAGGAAAGTAAATATTCTTTCTTAACCCGTTAGCCAGAATCATACTCCTGAGAGCAAAGGCTTGGTTCTCTTGGCAGTGGTGCCCCAGAGCCATGTTTGCAGAGCCTCCATGTGAGCAGGCCCCTTTTGCAGAGGCTGTGCAGAGTGTAGGGTCTGAGCAGAGGGACGTGGGCTGCACGCCTGGGTCTCCAGGGTCTACGTACGGACTGAACCATGGACATTGGCTTCGCCCCCTCAGCCACTGTTTCTTCGCCTGTAAAATAAGGGTGCTGCTGCTCTGCGTCTCTTAGATTGTGGTGAAAATTACGTGAGATAAAGCAGGGAAAACACGCGGTGCACTGCCTGGGTGCAAATGGCACTTCCCATGTACCAGGCACTATTCAGAGCACTTCACTTTTTTCTTTTTTTTTGTTTTCTGGTGCGTGTGCTCGCCAGAAAGACAGAGAGACAGAAAGCGAGAATTTACCCTGCAGGGGGGATGTCTACGCCACAATCACTTCTACTCATTCTGCTCTCGGGATCTTGGGCACACACGCACATGCACCCGGCGTGAGTTTAAGCCACTGGGTCCAGGACTCGAACCGCAGTCAACTACACAGGAGTCCAGTGGCGTAGCCATTACGCCATCTGCTGTTCCCAACTGCATTTTACTGGTGAGGAAGCCAAGGCACAGAGAAGTTGAATAATGTGCCTAAGGACTCAGAACTGGGAAGTGGCAGAGCTGGGATTTGAATGCGAGAGCTCTATTTCTGATTCTGGGCTGTTACAACCACCTGCTATGACCAATTCAAAGGAATTGAGAATTTAAAGATGACTTATCTATACATTAAAAAATAACCCTGGATTGGCCATATTGTCTAGTGGTTAAGGGAGACAGAGCCCACATGGATGACTGTAGTTTGAATCCTGGCCCTCACAACTTGAAGAACATGCTGGGTGTGCGCCTGCATGCCCCAGATCCTGATGGGATGGAGAAATGACAAGAAGGGATTGTGGTGTGACCTCGCCCCATTAGGGCTTGCTTTCTCTTTCTCCCTCTTTCTCTCTCTCTGTCTTTGATGAGTACATGCATCCTTGGCAATTAAAGGAAAAATACTGTTGCTTGAAATTGAGTTACCTGAAAACATATTAAAATGGTAGGAAATCTGTTGACATATTATTTATTTGACATTGCTGGGGATAGAGGCCTTTCATGTTGAGGGAATGTTTGAAATAATTGAAACATATTTCTTCAAATGTCAATCCCTGATATTTCTGATTTTGAAGTTTAGTTATCTCAAAGTATTTTAGACATTTGTTTAAGATAACCACTTTGATGTACATATCTAAATTTGATGTAATTTACTCATTTCTTAGCAATATAAACTTCACCACTTTACCAGAAATCTGTGTGTTGCATGCAGCTGAAACTCTCAGTTCCTAAAACTGTGCTTGCTTCCAGTTCTACCCACCGTAGTCCCTTTCAGGACAGATTTTTAAAACCTGTAGATTGAAACAAGCCAGTAATGTCATAAATGAGGCTAAGAAGAAAAAGTGTAGACTTTTTATTTTATTTAGGGATTTCTTTTGTCCTTTTCATTCTTTTTAATTTTTTTTTTTAAGACAAATCTGGACGTGTTTCACCTCCTTTCTCTTTCAGTTTAGAGCCAAGTAGGGAAAATACACTGCGTCAAGATTTCTATTATAAAGTAATACCTAATGGACATTATGTGGCCAAGGAAAGTAGAAATTTCAGGATATTAACTGTCTACTAAAGAAAGTAAATTTATGGAACAATGAGGAATAATTAGCCACTTTTTGAATTTAGAAGTCTTTTTTTTTTTTTTCTTTTTTGGGGAGGTTTTTTTGCTATAGGGTGTGTGCGCTCGCCAGACAGACAGAGACAGAGAGATAGAAAGCGAGAAATCACCCCCCAGGGGGTATGGCCACGCCGCAATCCCTTCTCCTCCGTTCTCCTCTCGGGATCTTGGGCACGCACGCACACGCCCCCGGCGTGAGTTTAAGCCACCGGGTCCGGGACTCAAACCGTGGTCGACTACGTGGGAGTCCAGCGACATAGCTATTACGCTAACTGCTGGTCCCTAGAAGTCTTTTTTACTTAACATTTTGATAAAGTAAACTGAACACACTGAGTTTCATGCATCTAAATATGGGCAGTGTAGAGTGGAACAGACTTCATTTCTTATCCTATTTCCATTGGAGACTCATTGTGTCCTCCTTAAAAGGAATTAGCCTTTCCAGAGTTGTTGGGGGTAGCTGCAGTGAGCACGGGGTAGCTGCAGTGAGCACGGTGGCGGGGGGGGGGGGTAGCTGCAGTGAGCACGGGGGTGGGGGTAGCTGCAGTGAGCACGGTGGCAGGGGGGTAGCTGCAGTGAGCACGGGGGTGGGGTTAGCTGCAGTGAGCACGGGGGTAGCTGCAGTGAGCACGGGGTGGGTAGCTGCAGTGAGCATGGGGGCGGGGGGGGTAGCTGCAGTGAGCACGGGGTAGCTGCAGTGAGCACGGGGGGGTTGGGGGGGATAGCTGCAGTGAGCACGGGGTAGCTGCAGTGAGCCCGTTGTCCTGCTGAGTGTTGCTCTTGGGGACTGCGGCCTTGCACTCGGGCATTGTCCAGACGCAGACTGGTAGCTGCGCCTGCTTTCTTTCCCCTGAGCTGTGGGCGGCAACCCTGCCGTTTCTCTCCAGGGATCCGTTCCTAGGCAGTATTCCCACATCTCTGCCCCGTTGATCACAGAAACAAAGAAGCACATCTCCATCAGGGAGATGATCTTCCTCTCATCAGCACACTCTCTTCATCACTCTCTATTTACCTCCCTCACTTCCAGCATTTCCCAGGTGTTTAAAGCAACCTCTCTCCTTGCTCAGCCCACTTTGGTCTACTTGTCAGCTCCTTCCCTCCTCCACCCCACCCCAGGAAAAAAAGTTTTTTCTAGTGGTTGTCAGATGTAGAAATAGTTCTAGCGACATAACCAAAATAAGAAGTAGGAAGGTCAGGGAACCAGCAGTTAGCGTGATGGCTATGTCGCTGGACTCCCACGTAGTCGACTGTGGTTCACGTCCTGGACGTGGTGGCTTAAAACTCATGCTGGGCGCGTGTGTGTGCGTGTCCAAGATCCCGAGAGGAGAATGGAGGAAAAGGGATTGCAGCGTGACCATCTCCCCTGGGGGGTGATTTCTCGCTTTCTGTCTCTCTGTCTGTCTGGCGAGCGCAAGAAGTAGGAAGGCCAACAGTTTCAAGGTGATAAGAAACAAAATGAAGGGATCAGCAGGTCGCATGGTGGTTAAGGCACTGGGCTCCCACATGGCTGACCATGGTTTGAGCTCTGGACCTGGTGGCTTGAAAATCAGGCTGGACATGTGCGTGCATGCCCAAATTCCCAAGAGGAGAATGGAAGAGAAGGGATTCCCATGTGGCCATGCTCCCTGGGGGATACTTCCTTTCTTACTTTTCTTCTTTCTTTCTCTCTCTGACTTTTTCTGTTTTTCTCTGTCTATCTCTAGCAAGCACACATACCCTTTGGAAAAAAAAAGAAAATAAATAAAAGAAAAGAAACAAAATGAAGAACAAAGAGGACCTATCCTTTACACCAACAGAACTTTCTTTAGAATCTCTCTAAAACTCTCCATCTTCACTGCATATTTTCTAAGGGTCACTGTAATTCAAAAAATCTGTCATTCTGCTATCACTGTCTTTTATTAGATATATTCTTACTGAGTGTTAATGCTCAAGATCAAGAAAAAATTATTCATAATCTGTTAGGATTAATTTGTATAAGAGTATTTTCTACTCTTTCTTTGTTATATTGTATGTGCCACAGGGCACATACACTGACCACGGAAAGGGAAGGCACCCCCCAGTGGAGTGGGGTCATGCTGAAGTCCCTTCTCTTCCATTTCTCCATCTGTTGGGATTTTGGGCACCTATGTACACATGCCCAGTGTGTTTCTCAAGCTACCAGGGCCAGGATTTGAACCATGGTCAGCCATGTGGGCTCCAGCTCCTTTAACTACTAGGCAGTGGGGCTGACTCATTTCTTTAGTTTTTATTGTACTGACAAAATGTTAAGGGATGTGGTATAACTTGTAACTTTTGTTTAGGGAAATGCTCTCTAAGTTCTTAATAAAGTAGTTCCAAGACTTTGATTCCCCTTCGATTTTTTTTATATGCTCTAAGTTCTTAATAAAATAGTCCCAATACTTTGATTCCCCTTTGTTTTTTTTTTTTTTTTTTTTTTTTTTTTTTTTTTTTTTTTTTTCCTGTTTTTTACAACAACACAAAAGAAGTGGAAGAACCTACTTTGTAATAGGCTGTGGCTATGGGAAGATGAATGACTCGTTGGTCAGCGGGGAGGAAAGAAATGTGCACCAGAGTTCACTGCCCACTGGGGACTGCATGGCAGAGGCTAAGTGGGGCGATGGGAGACGGAGCCCCTGCCAAGAGCTGGGGAGGTGGCCTTTCAGTACGACCAGGTGGCCATACTTAGTCTGGCTTCCCCTGTGGGTCACCTATGACCCCGCAACGCCTTCCTAAGTGGCAGTTCATCAGATGCTCCAAGAAATGTGTTTTTACTTAACTGGGTGTAAATTTCAAACAACTTTGGCTTAACAAAGAAATATATAAATTCAGTCTTTAAGAGTTCACAACGGGGATGGGATTAAGTGCTGTGTAGGGGGAGGCAGGTCTCACATGGCTGACTGTGTTTTGAATTCTAGCCCCAGTGACTTGAATAGCACCAGGCCTGTGTGTGTAAATGCCTCAAATCCTGATGGAATGGACAAATGGAGTAAAGGGATTGTGGCATGACCAGGGCCTGCTGGGGGTATTTTCTCTCCCTCTGTCTTTCTCTCTTTCAGGTTTATCCTCAAGCAATTAAAAAAAAAAAAAAAAAGAAGAAGAAGAAAAACTGGAAAGGCCGCTTTTACTAAATAAAACAAGCCAGTTGTTAAACAACAAAAAAAAAGTTGACAATAAAAAACGAATTACTCCCTCCTATCTAGATTATAAATTGAGCAGCACTGTTCACATCACTAAAATTGTAACAATTACTCAGAACACAATTACATATGATATATTATAACCAACTAGAAGGTGTTGTGGAATTAAAAAATACCAACCCCAGCACAGTGTAGACTGGCTATAGTAATTTTGAAACCACAGTGAAATACACAGATGTGCTGGGGTGGCCTAACCTTTCTGTTCCTCCCAGGCTCCTCAGTGGCTGGAAAGTGATTCTTGTCAGAAATGTGAGCAGCCCTTTTTCTGGAATATAAAGCAGATGTGGGACACAAAGACACTGGGATTGAGACAGGTGAGTGGCTGTCGCTGACTCATCACTGGGTTGACTCTCATTATTTGTATAGTTAATTTCTCCTTTTTTTTTTTTTCGTTGTTCTCGTTGTTTTGAATCTCACTTAGTTTCTGCAAATGCTATTAATTACGGTATTTTTTGTTATTACAACCACGTGTGACTAAAAATGAGCAGGAACTTCCCAGGGCCAGCAGGATGCCAACCTAACTGTTCATCGCTCTTCCTGCACTGAAAAGTCAGGGATGAGTGGAAAGTTCTTTTTTTTTTGTGGGGGAGAGGTTTTTGCTATAAGGGTGCATGCGCTTGCCAGAAAGACAGAGAGACAGAAAGCAAGAAATCACCCCCCGTGGGGGATGGCCATGCCGCAGTCCCTTTTCCTCCATTCTCCTTTCGGGATCTTGGGCACGCACGCACACCTGCCGGCATGAATTTAAGCCACAGGTCCGGTATTTGAACCACGGTGGACTACGTGGGAGTCCAGCGACATAGCCATTACGCCAACTGCTGGCCCGTGGGATGGGTAGAAAGTTCCAAGAGCCCATTTAAAAATAGGCAGGACAGCTTTCAGTTTTGGACAAGTACTTACTAAAGTCAGTGTTTCCTACCAGCCAAGGACTACACTAGAATAAATTAGGGCATATGATTATATGCCTTATGTCATTATAGACAGGTAAGAAGTAACCGTTTCCTTCTCACTAGAATACTGTGTAGTCTAGAATATTCTAAATTGTGCTATTTTAAGTACACTTGAAATGTTTTCATTGAACATGTTTTGAGTACTGTTTTTTGGTTTTTTAATTAAAAAAATATGTCCCAAATAACCCATAGATTGTAAAGATGCTTTTAGCTAGCACTAGGTATTCATATAATACTAAAGTTCTAAAATATATATATATATATATATATTTTCTACAGCAGCCTTTGAAGGTAGCTATTCACTCAGGGTGAATATGAATTTGTACAGGTAAGTTTAAAAAAAATGAATGCAGAGTTCATTCCTTATATTACCCGTTGCACCTCTGTGGGGGATTAGCCTTAAGCTTAGAATGTTCATGATCTTTCTTTGATTTGACTTACAAAGCTACTTTGCAATAAGGTCTAATATGAGACTGGCAGGCAACCCGGGAGTTATTGTAGTGCTGATAACACTCTAACACTCTGAAACAGCACCTGGATGCTGCCATTTGCCGAGTTCTTGCAATGCACATCTAGCCGTAACTAGCACATGGAAATTACAGGTGAAGTGTTCCATCCTTCTAAAGGAAATATGAAACAGTGAATTTTACCCTTCTCTGTTACCAGCTAATAGAAGAGAAAAAGTGCTGGTCACTAAACTTTAAGTAGTAAAAGAAATATGCCATAATCATTAATAATAATCAGACTGTTCGGGAATGTTTTTGAGGCTTATTTCCACAATCTTAATTTGAGACAGAAAGAAATAGCAAAACAGGAGCCAGCAGGTGGCGTAGTAGTTAAGGCGCTGGGCTCCACATGGCCAGTGCCGATTCACGTCCCGAACCAGAGGCTTTGAAACACATGCTAGGTGCATGTGCACATGTGCTCAAAATCCTGAGAGGGGAATGGAAAGGGACTGTGATGTGGCCATCCCCCCAGGGGATGATTTCCCACTTCCTTTCCTCTCTCTGGTGAACGCACATGAGCTATAGCAAAACTCTCCCTTAAAAAAAAAAAAAAGGGAAAAAGAAATGGCAAAACATATTATGAATACTAGTTTCTTAATGAGGGCACATTACATTTAAAACTCATTTTAAAACTTTTCTTTGACGTAGGTGTTTACTTCCTGAAATCTGTAGTCATCAGGCTTCTAAATATAGTTGAACTTGATTGTTAATTGTTTAATACAAATGAGTGAAAAGTAGTATTTCACCAGAATGGTTTGGAAATCCTTGACTAGTATGGAAATTATCTTTTGAGTGTTAACACATTGAATTGAGGTGGTTATGATTGAAAGCCAATGTTCCCCACTCCTACACTCCTACCCTAAAGGGAAACTGTGTACATTAAAGCAAAGGCTAAGATCCTGTTTTCTTCCTCTGGGTGGCCCTCGAAGCATCACTGCAGAAAATGTGGGCAGGCCGTCTGCGGGAAGTGCAGCAGCAAGCGCTCAAGTTACCCGGTCATGGGCTTTGAGTTCCAAGTCCGGGTCTGTGATTCCTGTTACGACTCCATCAAAGATGAAGAGTGAGTGTCCGCATGGCTTCGGCTCATTGCATGTTGCTAATCTGGCCTACATATCTGAAGTGTGCAGAGCCTGAGAAATGGTGTGGTTGTTTCTACCCACGCGTTTGTCCCTTTGAATTTCATGAACCATTTCTAAAGAGAGGATTCTGTCCTAGCTTTATGACTTAAGACCACTGCTGTTTATGTCAGGCTGCATATCACTGACCAGGACGGATTTCTCCTGAACCCTGTGAGGAATACTCAGCCCAGTCCAGCAGCTCAGTGGACATTGCTGAGCCCTCTCGCGCCGCAGGCGTCTGCGCAGGGACAAGTCCACGTGCGTGTGGGTGACAGTGATCGAGCTTGCTCTTTACAGAACTGTCTGGTGCCCAGCCTTTGCTCATTTATTTACAACAGAACTTTGAAAAGTTGGTGGAAGAATTGAGTTAAAATGCAAGTTTATTTTGGTGCAAAAATAACTTTGAAATCCACGCATAGTTTTTTTTTGTTTATTTAATTAATTTTATTTATTATTATTATTATTTTTAATTTGCTATGGAGATACATGCTCACCAGAGAAAGACAGAGAAAGGGAAAGTAAGGAAGCAAACTGCAAGGTCTGGGACTCTAACCACCGTCGGCCATGTAGAAGTCTAGCACCTTAACTATCATGTCACCTGCTGGCTCCACAGGTTTTTTATAATATGCATTTTCCCTAAAATTTTTTGAGGACTCTCATTTGTAAGTTCAATTATGGGGCAAACTCTAGAGACCAATCTTCAGTCTTCTGCAAGATTCTGATCTAGCAGTCTATTGTTAACTATTTGCATGGAAGACTCATCTGTCTGTATGATCCCTTCTGCCCCAATGCAGACACTGAACCACTCTTTTCTTTCCCTTCTCTTTGAGACATCCTTTAAAGTATGAGACTAGAAGCCTAGGCAAAGGCCCAATTTAGAAAGCTGGTGCGTCACCCTGGAGTTGGTAAATGAACTCATGATGGGTGCAAGGCCTCCCGGGGCTCAGAGCCAGGTTAGAGCCAGCACTATCAGAGCACAGCTCCTGGGAGTGTCAGCGAGGCTTCCAGGGGTCCTACTGATGTGACCCACGTCATGTGTAGTTCTGCTTCTGTATTAAAGGTTCTTGATTAGGAACCTATCAGCCTTTCTAGAAACAAACCAACAAACAAAAAACCAGTTGTTGGAGAAGTTTAGAAAGCCTTTGGTAAGATAGTCTTGCAATTTATCCTGCTTTTTATCATCTTTTAATTATAAAGTTACTGGGACCAGCAGATGGTGTGATGTTTATGTCGTTGGACTCCCACATAATCAACCGGAGTTCTAGTCTCAGACCCAGCGGCTTAAACTTATGCCAGTTGTATGTACATGTGTGCCCAAAATCCTGAGAGGAGAGTGGAGGAGAAGGGATTGCAGCGTGGTCATCTCCCTACACTGCAATGATTTCTTGCATTTTTCTCTCTGTCTCTCCATCAAGCATACATGCCCTATAGCAAAAATCTCTCAAAAAAAAAAAAGTCATAAAGTTTTCCAAACTGTAGAAAAAACTTTTTTTTTGTATTTGTTTTAGCAGCAAATTTTAACACTATTCCTGTGAGTATATTGTGGTTGCCAGAAAAATAAAACAACACACATTATCCCTTAGCTTCAAGTATGGTTGGGAGATTTTAAGGGATCTCTTCTCTTCACTAGTCGGACTTCTCTAGCAACCTTTCATGAAGGCAAACACAACATCTCCCACATGTCCATGGACGTCGCTAGGGGACTGATGGTTACCTGTGGGACCGACCGTGTTGTAAAGGTAACTGGCCTACCTCTCAATTAGCATCTCAGTTTGGATTGTTCCAGCACCATTCTACTAATGGGCTTAAGACATCTCCCGTACAGTCACCCTTCCAGACTGGCACACTTGCCACCCCTTTTATAAGCAGCCTTTTGCTGGTTAAGACCCTGACAAACAAAAGCAGCCTTGTGAGTTTTCAGGCTCATGGTGGCAGTTAGTCCCAGTGGTTTCCCTTTGCCGAGTCTCCGTGACAGGGTTTCTGGTGAGAGCCTGGTGCCACATAGCTTCCTGTGGGTGTCTGGTTGGGCCCAGGAGTTCTCCCAGCACCGGCCTGGGTCAGCCCTCCTGTCTGGGCATCCCTTCCCTGCTAATGTTCTTTTTCATCCCGGTCAGCAGGTGTCCTGACTATAAAGAATAGCCACACATTCGTTTTTCCTTATTAAGTGCCTGGGTCACGAATGTAGAATTCCAAAGTAAGTGTTTTATACTTAGGATTACTCGAGTTGTAAAATTGTGAACTATTTAATATCCTTAGTAGACTGTTTCTTCAAATTAAAGTTATAGTAAACATTATTATGATGTAATTTTTAGGTGTTTTGGGGAGCTCCATTGTTTTCTCTCCATGTGAATCTTAAGGAGGCTTTGTAGTGAGAGAGGAGAACAAGGGAGCTTGTCTTTTTTCCCTAACAGCTTGGTGGTCAGTGCCTCCTGCCCATACATCTCATTTCCCTTACAGATCTGGGACATGACCCCTGTGGTGGGCTGCAGTCTGGCAACTGGGTTTTCTCCACATTGATCCAGAGCTGGCGTGTCTACACCCTGCGAACAGCGGCCTCCACCAAATGAAATCCTTCCTGTGTAGCTCCACACTCACTGTCACACGAATGGACAGTAGCCACTTAAAAAAACAAATCAGCATTATCAAAATGTCACAGTGTGTTTTTGGGTGCTTGTGGAACTTCCCTGCGGGGACTGATCTGGAGCAGGTCTACCTGTAGCAGTTCCCTGAGGAGTGGAATTATTCAGCCAAACGTCCTTGTGGACAGCGAGCTAATGTGTCATGAAAGAATAATCTAGCAAATGACAGTTTTAGAGGGGGAAAAATTGAACCAAAAAGTTTCTACTTAGAGCTTTCTTGAAGCAGCCCCAAGTACAAACACAGTTCCACTTGGACGAGCAGCCTGGCGAACGCTCCTGTGGCCTCTTTGTTGGAGCAGGGTCTGGCAGGAAGGAGGGTTGGTTCTCTCTTTCTTGAGGGGTGGCAGTAGGATCTGAAGAAGTCAGAGATCTCTTCCTGTGTGCTGGCAGTATGTGAATATTCTCTACTTAGTTATTGTTAAACTTCCTAAGGATATGTTCTCTCCAGGCAGTGTGGTGAGCTGCACTAGCATTTGGCTCACTCAGCTGTTTCTCCTCCAGCCAGTGTGCCCTGGGTGGAGCTCTGTAGTTGTTAGTAAGTTGTTAAAAATTTCTATGATAACCAAGGCAGTCCCGTCCACATTCTTCCCTTTCCCCCAAATGTGCTCTAAGGACAAAATTTTTTATGGTGCTGTGAACATGGGAGTCAGCAAGCCCCAGACTTCCTCATCACAGGTGGTCACGCTCACGGGAAACCCAGCTACCAGCACGACCATGACGGGAAGCGACCCATCTGTTCCATGGAACAGCACAGTCCTCCCAGCGGGCACGTGCTAGCTGTAGTTCCAAGACGAGCCCTTGCGGCAATGTGATACACACCTCAGGAGAGTGCCGCTAGACATCTTTTCTTTGTAACTAGTGTAATCATATTCTGTAGAAGGAAATGGACGACCCAGAGCAGTATTTGTCGATCAGGTCTGCACAGTAATTCCTCACTGTAAATCGCTTTCCTAACAACTAGCCCATGTTCAGAATGGCATTCTTAAAGCTTTTGGCCACTGAGTACCAGGATGAGGAAGAGACTGGGGATAGGAACCTATCTTGTACTGTTCAGATGCGTGCGTGTGAGTAAGTGTGTGTGTGTGTGTGTGTGTGTGTGTTTTAAACACGTTTCTATTACTTTAGGGCTATGGAAGTGAGTGGAGAAGAGCCTACCTTTTAAAAGGACACAAAAATAGATAGTGACAGTACCTTTGTTAGCCTTACTAATGGATATTGATTCAAAACAAAACCTCAGTACCGCGTCCTTGTGTTGGGATCATATAAAGACGACATGGTGGTTCTATAAGGTAGAACTAAAGCACTCCGTCTGTTAGGACAACATCTTAGAGGGACTAAGATATTTAAGACAGGCAATTAAACTAAGATGTCTTAATAGTTGACACAAGTAATGAGGAAAGGAAAGGAGCTTAGACATATCACATTCCAGAATGATCTGCACTAAAAGTTGACTGGTTTTCAGAAATAAGACTGAAAGGTTTTGTTTCTCCTTAAATTTTTGTTATATCACCTGAAAAAAAGGTTTTCTTTTAAAAGAAAGATGTTTCCTAGATTCTGCAAAATGTATCTTACTAATATAGTTTAGAAGAAAATTTGAATAGTGGCAACTTTGAAACCAGAGCATTTAATGTTTAATTTCATATAGTGACTTTAATTGAGTTTATGGTTCAGCTCATACAAAGGTGCTATCTTGGGAATTTTATTAAGTCCTCGAAGGAGAATAAACTATTGATTCCTTGTCCTGTGGAAGAATGCTAAGCTGTGGATTCGTTTTCCTGTAACTTCTGTAAAATGTGACTTTCTAATGCCTACAGTAGATTGAACAGAGTATCAAAACTGCTAATAATACCCATATTTTCAAACCGTTTTTATTTTGAGAAAACTCTGTTCCCTAGAGGACATCAAGTTGCTATAGTGCCTCCCAAGGGGTCAGGTCAATGTAAATCAAAAAGGAAGTGTCTATTGAAGGAAGAATGGGACTGAGGAATCTTAGCAAAGGAAAAGAGAGCATTTCAGTACAGCTTGCTCTCCACCTGAGTCTCTCGTTTTTCCTTTTAGAAACATATATGCCATGCTGGTTTTGTCTCTGTCATATGCTCGGTAGCAAATGGGGTGATATTTTTTTATAGAGGTGGGCAAAAATTATTTTCTCAGTTTTTTACTGATGAGGCACACAAGGAAACTACAGATAGGTTTATAGTTATTGCCTTATTTTGACTACATTTCTCTTAAATGGGTCATTTAAAGTAGTTCTTCAAGTATCAGTTTACTGGTCTTTCCATTCCTGAATACTCAAGCTAATTTGTACAAATAGGGACTACAAAATACAGAATATTAGAAAAGATCCTTATATTTAGTTCTAGTATGTATGTGGTAAGGAAATGCCAATTCTTCATTATAAACATTTTTCAAATTGCCCTTTCTTAGTCTTAAGTGATAGCAGTACCCATAGCATTAGGGAGAACCGAATCATTACACTGCAAATGTATTCACTTTGTATGTCCTGGTTCTGTCTTGCTTCCTAGAAGATAGAAGCAAAAAATCTTGTTCTTGTTTTAGAATGTTTCACTTTGTTCTCCCCCTAAAGAATTCTGTTAGTATGGGGTCAGCAGGTGGTGTGGGGCTCAACATTGCTAGACTACCACATGGCCGACAGCAGTTCAAGTCCCAGACCTGGTGGCTTGAAAATCATGCCGGGTGTATGTGCACGCATGCCCAAAATCCTGAGAGGAGAGTGAAGGAGAAGGGATTGTGGCATGGCTCTCCCACTGAGGGGCGATTTCTCACTTTCCCTCTCTCCATTTCTCTCTGTCTGTCTCTGACAAGCGCACATACCCTATGGCACAAAACCTAAGAAAAAATTTTTTTTAATAAATGAAAAAGAATTCTGTTAGTATCTACCTTTTTAAACTGTTGAAACTGACCCAAGTATGTGATAAATACCATGGGCACTCAGACCCAAGGAACTATTTTCTAAATTCAGTTTTCAAGAAAGTACTTTCTACTTCTTGTATAGATCTAGTATCTCCTGAAATGTAAGAAACCAGTTACTATGAATGATAAACCATCTGCTTGTTAAAAATGTGAGGTTTAACAAATAAGTAATACATGCTATATTTATTCCAGTGTCTATTGCTTAATTGTTAATTGTGAGCAGATTATTGAATGCCTCCTCTTTTCTGCAGTTTACAGTAACTTCACGTAATTGACTTGTGCGACAGATTTATATTAGAGTACAGTTTCAAGCCTCTTAGCCTTTTTTGACTGGGGAAGCAAAGAGTAATGTTATTTAGTACATTTTGTTCTTGTACTGGCTGTGTTTCTATAAGATATGGTACCCTGTGTATCCCAGAGAGGCTAGAGAACTTTGTTCTTTGCTCCTATTTGTGAGTCCTGTTTTTGTGTTTTTTTTGAGAATATGCGTACAATAAAATATTATTTGTTACACTGCTCAGTTTAACTTTCGTGTTTGTCTGGACGTGGGGCAGTAATGGTAGCCACCATTTATTAATATTTCGCACGCTCTGCATGCCAGATGCTTTATTTATGTTATCTTACTCAGTTCTGGCAACAATTTTGCATGGCATTATTTTCCCCATTTTACAGATGAGAAAAGCAAGAAGACTTATTTGTCTATCTATCCATCTGAAGAACCCTCCTGCCTTAAGGGGTTAGCGTGTCATCAGTGTTGTATATCAGGAGGTGGGTATCATTGCCTCTGTTGAAGTTGAGAGGGGGAGAGGTTCAAGAATCTCAGTGGACTGCAGGTGTTGAACCAAACTGCCTGCATGGAGCTCTGCAGAAATAGCTCCTCCCTGCTCTGCTTTCCTACGTCAGCAGCTCGGCTTTCTGAGTCAACACCCAGGAGAACTGACTGATTTAGAAACTAGAATGGCAGTTTATTGCGGGTTTGCAAAAGAGAGAGAGCTTGCTTCTCTCTCGTCCTCAAATAATATTTTTATTCTCAGAGAAAGGAAAATAAAGAGATACTACCAAAAAGCATGCAACAAGATGTTTTCTTTCTTTCTTTTTTTTTTTTTTTTTTTTTGAGATGTTTTCGCTATAGGGCGCATGCGCTCGCCAGACAGAGACAGAAAGCGAGAAATCACCCTCCAGGGGGGATGGTCACACCGCAATCCCTTCTCCCCCATTCTCCTCTCGGGATCTTGGGCACGCACACATGCACGCACATGCGCCCGGTGTGAGTTCTAAGCCACTGGGTCCGGGACTCGAACCGCAGTCGACTACGTGGGAGTCCAGCGACATAGCCATTACGCTAACTGCTGGTTCCCAATAAGATGTTTTTCTTAAACCCTGTGACCTGCCATCCAGAGAAAAACGCCATTAAACTTACATTGGGTATCTTTTTGATTTTTTTTTTTTTTAATGTGCTCTACATGTATAAGACATACTTAGAGATAAATATTTTAATGGGACCATACTTCTTTTTCCACTTGATACATTGTGGATAGTTTGCCCATGTCAAATAAAGAGAACCCCCCCATGTGGGTGTTTTGAATTGCTCTGTGGCTGCGGCAGACCCTATTGGTTACAGGCCATCTGGGAGGGCAGGGCTCCAGCCCTTGGAGCTTAGGCAAGGCCGGGGACTGACTTCTGCAAATGAAGTGTGGGTGGCCATACTCAGTGCTAGGGAGAGGCTCACTACCCCCGGTCTCCCCATGGAGGTCATAGAAAACGTGTGTGGATGGCGAAGCCTGGCCGAGCCATCCATGGGAGACCACTGACCTGGGCCTGCAGGCGATTTTGCCTGAGTGAGAAATAAATCCTCATCATTTCAGTCCACTGAGGGAGGGGCATACATTTGTGTGAGGGGGACAGGGAACCACGGCAGGGTGACTAGTGGTTTTCTGTGTGTGTGTGTGTGTGTGTGTGTGTGTGTGTGTGTGTGTATTTTAGCCCGGCACAGACTAGCCTGGACAGCAGTATTCTGTTGTTCTATGTGGCTAAACCATCATTTATTTCACCAGTCCCAAGGTAAAATTAGGTTATATGTGTTTAGAGTATTATAATTTTAATTAAACCACTAAATATTTAAACACACTAGGCTCAGCATGCTTGTATGTTCATCTTTGTTCACATTTCTAATTATTTTCTTTAAAGTGGCAATCGCTAGGTCAAAGGACAGGCATATTGTAACTCTTTAGTTTTTGTTAATATTTTCATACTACTCTTGAATTTGTTTCTTTGAGTAGGCAGCAAGAAGGAAAAGGATATCTCAGTGTTCGATTCGTGGATTTGCAATTCATTTACAATGAAAATTAAATCAGTTTCCCAAGTGGAAAACTGAATGTTCTGTCTCTGACCTCCAAGCTAATGCTCATCTTTCTAGTGTTCTTTTTTCATACTCGAAGAAATTGTACATCCTGAATTTGACATGCTGAAGAAAGGTACAGCAGGGAGAATTTCTTTACACCATTAGAAGGATAGTATGTCTTTGTATATCAGCATATTTCCTCAGACCCTGGAGTTTAAGGTCAAGAGATAAGTTGGAACTCTAGACATCATTGTGCTTTTCTTCTAGAATGAAGAATCAATGCGATGGCTTTTGTAATGACCTTTGTAATGCCAGTTTTATTACAGACCAGTCATTCATTTCCCATATTCTCTAAAGCACAATAAGTCTTAATCACTGTTTTATGATGCTCTACTATTTTTAAGTGATTTTGAAACTTAAAAAATTCGTTCTAGAAAGTAAATTTAATTTTATATGAAATAGGTGGACATTAATGTATAGTAAAGAATTTAGTGTTCCCAAATCAAGCTAATGGATTTGAAAGAACTTCAGGGGGCCGGCAGGTAGCATGGTGGTTAAAAGGCGCTGGGTTTCCACATGTCTGAGCATGGTTCAAGTCCTGGACCTGGTAGCTTGCGTTCTCGCTTTCCCTTTCTCTCTCTCTGGTCAAGTTAAAAAATAATAACAAATGGAATTAATTAAGTAAATCTAGAAAAGAAAGAACTGGGGAATCACTGCTGTAGAGTGTGGCTGTTAAATCCAAGATCCTTATTCTCCATCACACAAGACCTCAGGCTCAATCCTTGAAGTCTTTTACCCTTTGATTAAAGACTGGTGGCCTTGTGGTTAAGAAATTTGGATCCCACTAGGATAACTAAGCAGTTTGAATCCCTGCCCTGGTGGCTTAATAACACACTGGGACATGTGTATGCATGCCCCCAAATTCCAACAGGGTGGAGAAGCGGAGGCAAAAGGATTCTGTCATGACCACACCCCATGGGGGGCTGGTCTCTTTCGCTCTGTCTCTTCTGGGTGAGTGCACATACCCTGTAGCAAAATTTTATGAAAAGAAGATGCGCCATTGGGCTGAATATGTAGGAAGTTCTGTTGTGCACTCTTACACTGTTAGAGAGTAACTCTTGTAAGTAGGAACATCTGGTTGAATAAACTCACTGTGGTATTAAAAGAGGAAGAAAGGGTGAGGAGAAAGAGCATATGGTCAAGCAGAAATTTGCTTGTTTCTGGGTTTACTTTATAAAAAGAAATAATCCTTTACTGATTTGGAACTTTATTTTCTAAGATATTCATGTACTTTCCTATTTGCTACATTGTATTGTCAGGTGTGACATTTAATGTATTGCCAGAGTCATTTTAACTGTTAATCTATCAAGTGGTTGAATCCCAAGTTGCAAGTGCATGCTGAAAACATGGAGTCTTGCAGACGCCAATCTGAGAGCAGGCCTATTGGCTCTACTTTCAATTAAAATATATCCTAGTAACAGCCCTTCTCAGCATTTCAGCCACTGCCACCATGGTCCAATCCACTGTCACCTAGATTATTTTAGTACCTCCTAACCAGCTCTCTGTTCCTGCCCCTCCCAGCAGAGCTGTTCAAACTTAAATCATGCCACTCTGCACAGCTCTCACTCCATCAACAGTAGAAGCCCGAGGTCTGACATGGTCCCTTGTCATCTCCCTAGCATCTGCTGTGGTCTGCTCCTTATTCTTATCTAGCCACACAGTTCTGCTTGTCATCCTCCCTTTTTCTGTGAGGACAGAGAATTTGTTGTACACAGCAGGATGAGCAGTGTCAGGCACATAGTAGGCACTTACATAGCAATGCTTGTGTGTTGGGTGCAGTATATATAAATGATAAAGACATCCATGAATTTTCTTAGGCAGTGAGCCTATAGTGTAACAGTTTGACGGGGCTACCCCGACCCCCATCCTTCCTGCCATCCCATTTCACCGAAGAACTATTGTTAGCTTTGCCAAGGCTGAAAGGAGCAGTTAGAGGAAAGCGCGGGAGAGATAATAAAGGATAGTAAGTGCACGAGGGACGCAGTGAACATCTAACTCTTGCCTGGGTCTCTGCTCATCGTGAGACTGACTTTAAAACAACTCCACTTTGCAGCTTTATGTTGGTGTGTGTGGTGTGGGAGTTCTAAAATATTTCTGCAAGGTTTTACTTTCCTTCTTTTGAGTGATGGAATCTAATTTCTCTCCCTGTGGAGCTGGGCCAACCTTAGTGACTCACTAATCAGCTATGGCAGAAACGACACTGTGCAGGGTCTGAAGCTAGATCATGGAGTGCCGTGCAATGTACACCTGGTTCTCTGTGGCCAGCCGGCCATGTGAAATCATCAGGTGTTGTGGTTCCTAGTGGACTTGCGTTCCCTGCTGACAGCCGGCCCCAAGTCCACGCCCTGTGAGTGCACCACGCTGGACGGCCAGCCCGGCTGAGTGTTCACATCGGAGGACAGCTGACTGCAGTAGCAAGAGCGGCCCCAAGCAAGGACTTCCCAGGTGAGGACTTCTGTAATTCTTTACCTACAAAGCAGAACAAATAAAATGGTTGTTTAAATTATTGCATGTTGGAGTGGTTTATTGCACAGCAATAGGAACCTGAACAATGGGCCACGCTCTCTTAGTTCCCCATGCAGGGGCCAGATGCAGAGCAGGCCCCCAGGCAGAGGAAATGGTGTGGACACAAGTTAATGCACAACAGAGAGGAGCTCTGGCCAAAACAAGCGGAGTGATTTCCATTGGGCACTCTAGAAGCCTCCGGCTAGTAGGCATAGTCCTTCGTAAACTTTTCTCAGACTTCTATCCTGTTCCTGTCTACCAAGTCCATTCTCCTACATCTGTTCCAAAATTTTGAGGTTTTCTTTTGACCACATGGAATTCATTTTTGAATGCACCCAGTCTGGACTAAGCATATGCAGATTCTCATATTTTCTATATTTAAGGGTACTGATTTGTTTTGTTTTGGGTTTTTTTAGAGGTTTTTGCCTTAGGGCATGTGTGCTCACCAGAAAGAGACAGACACAGTGAGTGGAAAAGTGAGAAATCACACTCCCCCCCCCCCCCGGGGGGGGGATGGCCATGCTACAATCCCTTCTCCATTCTCCTCCTGGGATCTTAGGCATAGATGCGCACATGCCTGCCATGAGTTTAAAGCCACTGGGTCGAGGACTCTAACTGTGGTTGGCCATGTAGAAGTCCAATAACATGATCACTATGCCATCTTATGGCCCGTAGGCATTTTTTAAAGAATAATTTTATTTAACTTTATTTAATTTGACCCAAGAGGGACAGAGTGAGAAAGAGAAAGTGAGAAAGCAGGGAAAAAAAAGAAAAATTTCTCTGTAGCAAAAAAGAATTCTGCCATCAGACAGAACTACAGCAGCTGTTCTTCTGTGGGTCTCAACTACTGGCCCACCCTGCATGGATTAGACTTAGCCTCCAAACTCACATGAGCCAATTCTTTCAAATAAATCACTCTATACACAACATTTTACTAGTTCTGTTTCTCTGGAAAACCCTGACCAGTATAGACGTAAAACATTAACCCGAATCCACATGTTAGAACTGAACTGAAAACTCTACTTGGGCGAGTGACATTTCCAAACCCTACTCTTTCTGTCCTTTCCACTCCCGTTCCTCTCACCCTCACTGGGGAAGTCATCTCGGCATGTGTGCTTACGCTCTTTCTGCGTGATGAGCAGAGCATGTGTTTTCTGTTTTCTCTCCCTCTCTCTCTCTTTTTTTTTTTTTTTTTCAAAAACCAACTAAAATGCACTTATTTCATGTGTGACACAAGGGCTCAAACAGACAATAAAAAAAACAGAAACAAAACAAAAATAACACCACAGCTGGAGATACAGAATCCTAACAGAAATCAAGGACAGACTAAGGAAAAAGTAAGCAACAGAAGGAGAGGCTGACGGCCTGGGTCAGGGCTCCCGGCTGGAGACCTGCTGGGATCACGTTTCTTGCAGGTACTTCTTAAAGTCTGTGGGGTTTTTCCGGAGTTAGACAGCATGTGTGTTCAGAGGGCCGACAATGTTGGGTTCTCCTAGCAGGCTCTGGATGGAGAGCAGGATGGTCTGGATGTCGTCCAGGGCAGACCACTTGTCCTTCAGGATGTCCAGGAAGATGTTACCCTGGGTGTCCATGTTGGGGTGGTAGCAGGGCGTGAGGAACTTCACCGTGGGTGCATTGTAAGGGTAGCCACTGAGGAGCTCGAGGGACAGCTTATACCTCAGGTCTTCATATGCTGCTCCATGGATGGTCCCTATGCATTTAAAAAGGTCTGGTTCAGGGAAGGCAGGAATTCCTTTGTCGCCAGACATCATGAGGGTCATCAGCTCCTGCTGGAGCCTCTTGCCCACGGGTCTCTGGCGGCGCCCCCACTGGGTTCGGCTCCTTTACCTGCGGCAGCTGCGCTGGCAGCGGCTGGATTGCGGTTCTGGGAGGCCATCTGGGGTGCTCTGGCAAGGAGACAGGAGCTCTGCGACCATGACTGCAGCTCTCGTTTTTTCTCTTACACAAATGAAGCATACAAAGTCACTCTTTTGTACTTTCTGCTTTTCATTTAACACTACATTCTGGAAACCCTCCACGTCAGTTCACAGGGGTCCCACTCATTTGTACTGCTGCAGAGTGCAGTGGTGCCATTTTTTATTTTTCTAAACAGTTTTGTTTTTAAGGTTTTTGACAGGGTGAGTGCACTTGCCAGAGATAGAGAGAAATGGAAAGCGAGAAATCACCCCCCAGAGGGGATGGCCACAGTGCAATCCGTTCTCCATTCTCCTCTTGAGGTTCTGGGTATGCACACACACATGCCTGGCGTGAGTTTCAAGCTGTCAGGTCCAGGACTAGAACCATGACCGGCCTTGTGGGAGTCCAGCACCCTAATCACCACGCCACCTGCTGACCCCCTTTTTAAAGCAGTTTTTAAAATCCTTTTTATTTTTTATTTGTTTCTCCCATGAGAGAGAGACACAGCAATAGAGAGGCAGGCACATGCTGCAGTCACATGGGAGTTCAGCGCCTTAATCACCGCACCGCTCGCTGACACCTCTTGATTGAATTTTTTGAAAAATTATTTTTTCTGGGAACCAACCAGCAATTAGCGTAATGGCTATGTCACTGGACTCCCACGTAGTCGACCGCGGTTCGCGTCCCGGACCCGGTGGCTTAAAACTCACGCCGGGTGCGTGTGTGTGCGTGCCCACGATCCCGAGAGGAGAATGGAGGAGAAGGGATTGCGGCGTGACCATGCCCCCTGGGGGGGTGATTTCTCGCTTTCTGTCTCTATGTCTCTCTCTGTTTGTCTGGCGAGCGCACATGCCCTATAGCAAAAACCTCTCCAAAAACAAATTTTTTTTTCTTTTTTTGACATTTTTGCTATAGAGCACCTGTGCTCACCAGAGTGACAGAAACAAAAAGGAAGAAATTATCCCTCAGGGGGATGGCTATGCTGCAATCCCTTCTCTCCATTTTTCTCTTGAGATTTTGGGCATGCATGCCCATGCACCCACGTGAGTCTTAAACCACTGGGTCTGGGACTCGAACCGCTATCGACTACATGGAAGACCAGCGACGTAACCATTACACCACCTGCTGGTCCTCCCTAATTATTCTTTCTTTATTCACGGTGAAGTACTGGTGCTCACACATGACAGCAAGAGAGAGACGAGTACCCTCCGTAGGGTCTGGCCGTGCCACAGTCCCCTTCCTCCAGCCCTCCAGCCCATCAGGTCTGGAGCACACACTAGCATGCCTGGCATGTTTCAGGCTGATCCAACCAGGGATTGGAATTGTGGTCCCCATCTGGGTCTGGCTTCCCTGGAGCAGCACGTTATCACTGCCACAGAGCCAGACTCTTGACTCTGTATTGAGCGCTGAGTGCTTTTAAACACTTTTGTTTCCTTCTCCCCCTAAGAAAACCTGCTTGTCTTCAAACAACTTGAATATTGGTGGCACGGTTATGAATAATTATTTGGAGTTTTTTTTTTTTTTTCCTGTCACATTTTAACCACAACTTGTGAAAGTGGATAAATGAAGATTGGCTATGAATATGATATGTTTTTTGAATTTTCATCTTTAATTACAATAACAAAATGTAAAGTCCTAATTATGCAATGAAGTTAAAAAATCTATGCCTGGTATCTGGGAACTTGAGATATGTTTCTTTCACCTAACTCCTTACACATTTTTTCAGAAAAGTTTTAAACATTGGTTACAAACATTAAACAGATTAAACTTGTGTGATTTTGGACCATTCAAATTTTGGTAACATTGTTTGGAGAGTAAGAAGAAAACTATATATTGGGTCATCAGAAAAGTCATGCTGGACTCCCACATGGCCAACCATGGTTCAAGTCCCAAACCTGGTGGCTTGCTTTCTTGCTCTCTCTCTCTCTCTTTCTCTCTCTCTCTCTCCATCTCTGGTTAAATTGAAATAAACAAATAAAATAATTCTGTAAAAAAAAAAAAAAAAAAAAAAAAGCCATGTTGTGTTTTTCTGTGCAAAAATGTGTCATGATTTTTCTGACCACCCAGTATTTTTCAAAGTTCCAGAAGGCAGTAGACAAAGGTAGTTTAAAAAAAAAAAATTCTGAAAGTTTATGTATTAAAATGTATTAACTAAGGATAGTACACAATTAAGTACCTAATTGTGTTGAAAATGTAATTGCACATATAAGAAAATTCTCCCTGGTTGCAAAGCTGTTTCTGTGCTCTTCTAATCATTTCCATTGCTCTTTAATCTCCCTATTTAAACTATTTGTCTGCATCCTAATGAATGTAGTGGAAGCTTCTAATTAGGGTATAGTGCTGGATTTATTTGCAGCTACTGCCTAAGTCTCAAAACCAAGTCACAGCAGGATCAAAGGGCACTTACATCTCAGAATATAAACTATCATTGCAGAATTGATCCCAGTGTTTGCACTTCATGTCTGGAAATCAGATACTGAAAGGAAATAAAAGGAAGGGTATATGCTTCAAGTAGGTCCTGAAGCCGCGACACTTTTTTCTGGCACTAGGGGCCTTATTAGAGTTAATTCAATGAAAAAAAAAAAGTATCAATATATTCTAGGCATTGCTGGTGAAGAGAAAGAAAATTGTTATTACTGAGAGTCAACGGATTATTTTGACACAGTTAAATTAAAAGATTTGTCACTGGGGGTTGGCCAGTAGCCTAATGATAAAGGAACGGGACCCCAAGTGGCCAACCACTGTTCAAATCCCGACCCTGGTGGCTTGAAAAATGCACTGGGTGCATGTGTGCATGCCTGTCCAAAATCCCAGCAGCATGCAGAAATGGAAGAGAAGGGATGGTGGTGTGATTATACCTTGCTGGGAGACTGCTCCCCACTCTTCATCTCTTCGTCTCTGGTGAACACATGCCTTTGGAATCAATTTTTTAAAAAGGTGGGGGGGAACCAGACTGGATTCCCACATGACTGACTGCAGTTTAACTCCTGGATCAGTAGCTTGAAAATCACGCCAGGTGGGTTCCCAAGATCCTGGAGGAGAATGGGGGAGGAAAAAGGAGAAAGGATGGCAGCGTCCCCACCCCCCAGGGGGTGATTTCTCCCTTTCCCTCACTGTCTTACTGTGTCTGTTTCTCTTTCTCCCATGGCTGACAGCACAATTCAAATCGTGAACCTAGTGGCTCGAAGAATACGCTGGACATACATGTATGTGCACAAAATCCCAAAAGGAGAAGTTTGGAAGAAGGAATTGTGACATGACCATCTCCCACGGGGGATGCTTTCTTACTTACATTCCTTCTGCCTTTTTCTGGCAAATGGACACATTTTCTAGCAAATTAAAAAAAAAAATACAGTGTATCCAAAAGGAGTAAGTTTTTTATTCATTTATGCATTCAAATATACTCTTCACATTTGTAGGTGCTGCCACTAATTTAAGCAAAACGCTAGAGAGTATAGCAGTGAAAAACCGAAACCAGCCGCAACAGACGAACCCTGCCCCTACCCCCTGACATTAGGAGACATTCTAAAGGAATGAAACAAATTAATGATCAGCTGAAACTTCGTTGTCAAATGACTACCCATACTCTGTATGGATCTTACTAAAATTCCAGGGTCTTTTGAGTAATATTCAAGGTTTTTTAAGAAGGAAAAAAAAAAAAAGAAGCATTTTCCAAGGAAGGTTTAGTTAATTAGAGATGACTTCTTAGTTGAGTGGAGTGGGGAATGCTAGGGGGGGCATGACGTAGCTGGAGAAAGAAGGCGGCTGGATGGGTGAAAGGCCTGGGGGTGCAAGGGTTATTCAGGAGGAACCGAGCAGGACCAGCAGGACGAGCAGGACGGTAGAATGAGCCACTGTTGAAGTAAGGTCCACGTGGTTTGTACTGAAGAGTAGAAGGTTTGGAGGAAGGGGTGGGAAACCCTTTCTGTTGTCTTAAGGGCTTCCTGGGCTAGAGAGAGAACGTGACTGAAGAGGGAGCAGTCACTGTCCTAGGTGAAGGGGATGCTGAGATCTCCCTGGGCAGGGTTGTCTCTTTCTTGGATCTTTCCTTCCTATCTTCTGCCCTCCTTCCTTCCTTTCCCCTCATTTTGGTAGAATCCCCCCTTTAAGTTTCTTAAGAAAGAATCCACAGGAGGTGGTTACTTTTCTACTTCACGTGTCCATTAAGAATATTTCCTTTGGCATATTAGGCCAGCAGGTGGCATGGTGGTTAAGACGCTGGATTCCCACACAGCCAATCATAGTTTAAGTCCTGGACCCATAGCTTGAAAATCATGCCAGGTTTGTGTGCGTGCATGCCCGAATCCCAAGAAGAGAGTGGAGGAGAAAGGATTGTGGTGTGGTGAACCCCCAGGGATGATTTCTTACTTTCCCCCTCCCTCTCTCACACATACATACACACACTCTATGGCAATCTTTTTTTTCCCTTTGCATGTCACAGATTACTGACTAATGGCAGCTTAAATAGAGACTTTTCTTTCCCCCCGCATTACTTGTGGCCTGCATAGGCAGTTAATCTGTTCAACAGTGCAGTCAAGGATACAGGGTCTTTGTCCTTATCTTTCATCATCCTCAATACGTTGGGTTTCTGTCCTCTGGATTTTTGTCAGGTTGCAGGAGGCCCAGTACCATATCATTGCAGGACATTCTAATATTCTAACATTGAAGAAAAAGCTCAGGTATAAAAACCTGTCTCTTCATAAGCCCCTGACCTTTATTTTTCTCCCCCAAAAATAGTTTTCCCAGAATTGCCCATATTGCATTTATTTCAGCTCATTGACCAGGCTTGGGTTATAGGCCCATCCCCAGCACAGCAAGGCCAGGAGAGGCCTCCCTTTCCTGAAATCAAGGCATCTTCCCCCAGTGCTTAGACAGAAAATCGGTGTCCTACTAGGCAAAAAAGGAGTGAAATGGTTTCTGAGAAGGCAAAAGATAGCATGTGTCATACCCTGAATGTCTGAAAATATCGTCATTCTTCCCTGTGTTTTCTTTTTAAAGGTCATCTCCATAGGAGGTGCATGATTGCCAGAGAGAGACAGAGAGAGACTGAGAGGGGAAGTGAAAAATCATCCCAGACATTTTCTTTATTCTTTCTGGACTTTCCGTAGCTCAGACATAGAAGGTCTAAGCCAGTCCTCTAACTTTCCAATCTTTTCTCTACTTTTTCCCATTTCTTTGTCTTTAGTTCTATTTTCTTGATAATTTTCTAAATTTTATCTTACAACTTTTCTAATGACAATTTTCATTTCATCTCGCAGGTGTATAATTTCCAAGAGCTCTATGTTGTCCTCTGAATTTCTTTTTCTTTCAGATTTTTGCCATGAGGCGCATGCACTCAACAGAAAGAAACAGAGAAGCATTAATGGTACAAAGAGGTGTGATATTATCTGAAGATATTTTGTTGTTTTATCAATAGTATTAGGGAGAAATGTTCACCTGCTAAAATATCCATTTTATAAGACAAATGTGATTGAATGTATGGAAGAAAATTAAATGGAAAAAAATTTAAAAATAAAAGGAAAAAAAAAAAAAAAGAAATAGAGGGGGGGAGGGACAGTCATGCTGCAATCCCTCCTCCTCCATTCTTTTCTCAGGATTTTGGGCATGATCTTCAAGCCACTGAGTCTGGGACTCGAACTGCCGAATTGGCCATGTAGGATCTTAATCTCCACATCACCTGCTGGCCCTGTTCTCTGAATTTAAAAAAAATCTATCTTCTTCCAGTTTAGTGAATGCAAAATCTCTGTTATCTTTCTGCAGATTTTTCTTCCAATTGCCAGAGGGTACACATTCATGAGAGAGAGAAAGAGAGAACCCCCAGTAGGGCATGGATCATGCCACAAGCACTTTTCCTCCATTTCTTCATCCCGTTGGGATTTTGGGCATGCATGCACATGTGCCTGCTGTGTTCTTCCAGCTTCCCGGTGCCAAGATTCAAACCACTTAGTGGGCCATGTGGTATCTGGTTCCCTTAACCACAATGCTACAGGGCCAGACTTTCTGCAGATTTTGATGACAGTTTTTCTCTGAGTTGTCCCTGCTTCTCTTTCATTCCCCTCCCTGTTCATTTCAGTTTGTTTCCGTCTCTTGTTCATGGTAGAAGATTGCCCGAAGTATCCAGTGACTCCTGGATTTCTGCTCTTATTTAGGAATGGAGCGGTAAGAAGCTGACGTCACTGCTCTGTGAGCACAGGCAGATCCCCCTGTAAGAAGACCTGGATGGTCTCCTGAGGGAACCTGCAGTGGTTATGATCTGTGTGTCTTTAGGGTTTACCAGTCTCTGTTTTGGGTATAAGAACCAGGTTTCTGGGTGCCGAGTTGGAGAACAGAGTGGTGGAGTTTGTGTCAAACCTTTGAGGATATGGAATTTCGTTGAATCCCCATACCCAGTGTCCTGAGGTAGATTAGGGATCCGGTATAAGCCACCTACCAACCAACCCCCCAGCTAATGTCACCTGTACCTCAGATTCCTAAAACCTTTCAAGGTGCTGTGGTACAAGTCATGTCAGCTTTATCTTCTCCACACTCTAGGCTTAGGTTTCTGTCTTGGGTTAGCCAAATCAGTTACTTGCCACCCTCTTTAAGTTTTGTTATTATTATCAGTTCCCCTTTTCTTTTCACACATGTGCATTTAAATCTTACATTTTTTAATCTCTTTTTTTGAAATTTTAGAAAAATGTCAAGAGGAAGTGAAGGATACTGATCATCAGCTGGGAGGTTCACTATTCTTTACACACACACACACACACACACACACACACATGACTTTATTAAAGATATACAGATAGAGATTCAGAATAGGAAGTTATTACTGAGGACTGAACTCTGGCCACATTTTTTCGTTCTGAAATTCATTTCTAAAGGACTTGGGAAGAACCCTGCTTACCTGCCCTCAATCATACTGAACACTTTGGCCTCAGTAACTGCAGCTTACTGCTTGTGTCCTGACTCTGGCATTACGGCACAGGGTGATTAGAACTCCTTTATCTATGTTAAGGGTAAGCTGAAACCTTCCTTCCTGCTGACCCCACGTTTTAAACAAAGCCTTGCTCTTCTAGCCAATAGCAAACTGAAGAATCTTTGAATCTACCTGTGGCCTCAGCCTCCCTTCAAGATACTCCACCTTCTCAGGCCAAATCGGGGATAGCCTCCATGAACTGATTTGCACTTCATAACTTTTACCTTCCTGAAATGTAGAAAAGATCTGCTCTAACCTGGCTGCCTGGAAGCGCTTTCACGAGGCTTCTCGAGATTGTTTCCTCTGGCTACAGTCACTCATACTGGCTTAGACTAAACCTTCAGTATTTTACCGAGTTTGGTTTTTCCATCGACATTATACACAAGATACTGCATACTGAAGATTTGGTTTTAGAAATACCTAGATAAATGTATTTTCATCTCTTTATCTCTGTTTTTCCACATCATTTGCCACTAATTTTAAAAAGCTTTAAACAAAGATTCTTTTCCAGTTTATCATATTTTTATGAAATATACTTGAAAGTGTCTGCTTTCATACAATGGCTTATTTGCTGAAGAAAGAAAAGAAAAAAGTACATAATATTTATCTTACTGTATTTTTTTAAAAAAAGAATGATTTCGTTTAATTTTATTTATTTTATTTTGACCAGAGAGAGAGAGAAAGAGAAAGTGAGAAAGCAAATCACCAGGTCCAGGACTCAAACCACGGTCAGCCATTTGGGAGTACAACGCCCTTAACCACCATGCCACCTGCTGGCCGCTGCATTTTGTGTTTTAATCCATGTTTACAGTTTAGCACGGGAGCTGTTAGGCCATTTATTCTGCCATAATGTCTTTGCTGCTCTGTATTCTTACTAGTTGTTGCTTTCTTTTTGTATGTGTGCAATTTCTCCTTTTGATTTTAGGCAGGTCATTTAAAAATCTAAATCAGGGGACCAGCAAATGGCATAATGCTTATGTTATTCGACCATGGTTCAAGTTGCAGACCCAGTAGCTTGTCACTCACATTGGGCACATGTGCGTACATGCCCAAAATCCTGAGAGGAGACTGGAGAGGATATGATTTCTCATTTTCTGTCTGTCTGTCTCTCTGGCGAGTGCATGTGCCCTATAGCGAAAATGTCCATTAAAAAGAAATCTGAATCAGAGTTTAATCTTTCCAAAAAAATTTGTCAGAAACATATGATTTTAGATTGTATTCTAGACCAAGACTTTTTGGTGCAAAATCATGCATCTTCTTTCACTGCCATGCCTACTTCATCTGCTAACCATCTGGCATTACTGCTGCTTGTGTGTGAAGCCCAAAGTGAGAGCACCTGATCCAGAGGGGCCAAAGGATGCAAAGGTGAAGTGGAAAGAGAAGGAAGAGAAGGCAAAGAATGATAATTGCTACCACTAGGTCATTAAGGGAATTGGTCGATAAGCAAGGGACTTAAAGGCGGATGTCTTGTGGTGTGTCACGGTGCCACAGGGCATATGTTTTTCAATTGCTATCCTGTGACACCACACAAGAATAATGTAATTCTAATCATACAGAAAGCATACATCAGCTAAGTGTAAGAAAGCAACAAGACATACTACTACACAGTAATATAAATCCCGCATAATCATTGTTTTTCTTCTGAATACTACTATGGGCGCACAATAAAGTCTAAGTTTATAAATGAACTATGTAGTTTTGCATAATTGTGAACACGTCATGTAGCGAAAACTAACCGACTATGAGGAGGAGAAAAAGAGAAAGGGGTTTCCTGAGACTCACACAGACTGAAAAGGGAATTCCCTGCTCTAGAGAACTGGTTTTAACTCAGAATGGTTGATGATAGGTAGACAATCGTTAAGCGAGGAGTGGCCATATTCTTATCCAGTAGCAGTGCTAAAGTCTTTGCCTGGATTATTTTTATTAATCTTTTTAAGATCATCCTGAGGTAGTGATTATTTTTTCCTTTTTCTTTTCTTTCTTTTTTTTTTTTTTTTTAGAGGTTTTTGTTATAGGGCGCGTGCGCTCACCAGACAGAGAGAGAGACAAAAAGTGAGAAATCATCCCCCAGGGGGGATGGCCACACCGCAATCCCTTCTCCTCCATCCTCCTCTCGGGATTTTGGGCACGCACGCACACGCACCTGGCGTGAATTTTAAGCCTCTGGGTCCAGGACGCAAACTGCGGTGGACTACGTGGGAGTCCAGCAACATAGCCATTACGCTAACTGCTGGTCCGAGTAGTGATTATTTTTATTCCTATTTCTTCTGTTCTGTTTCCAAAACACAGCCTCTCATTACGTGCCCAGTGATCTCTGGGATCCCAGAGGAGGCCAATAGGCAATGCTGATGAACACCGCCATTACTGTGTAGAGTGGAGAGAGCCTGGACTTTACTGCCCAGACTTATCTGGGTTTGAACTCCAATGCTGTAACTTACTGGCTATGTTCATACTTGCAAGTTATGTGAACTCTGTGGACATTCACTGGTTTCGTTGTCTGTAGATTATGTGGAATACTATGAATGAAAAGATTAAGGCTTTAAGGTAAATAGCTGAGTATCCACAGAAATAAATACTAGTTCCTTTCTTCTCCCTCCCTTAGAAGCCACGAGATGAGCTGGGGCTTGAGTCTTCTTTGGGAAAGGAGATGGAGGGGAGTGCTCAATGCAGGAAGTGTCCTGGCAGTCTAAGATTCCTCTGTGGTGCATGGAAAATTGCCATATATGGCCTGAGCCTGTCCTGAGTCCCAGGTTCATGGTGTAAAAAGAACGTAGGGAGCTTTTACAAAAGGCTGATGTGGGCAGGGCCACATGAGTGACTGAGCCACTGGGGAGCTTGTTGCCCAGTTTCTTGAAAGAAAGAACCTATAAAAACTGAATGAGCAGGGTTGGCAGTGTGGTTGATGCCCACTTTCCAAGGTGCCCCAAAGTGCCCAGCAGGGAAGAATTCCTCCAGGGACAGGGCGGGGAGCTGAGGGGCTGAGAACCTCTCAGGGCCCTAAAAGGAAGGGAGGCATTGAGAATTCGGAGCCCAGAAACTGTCTCAGGCAGAACTTAAGGATTCTCCATTTCAGTCATTCAGCACATATACATCGGATGCACACTGGAGTGGGGCCAGGAGGGCATGTGTGAGAGTGTAAGAGCAAGAACTGGAGGGCTGGCCGTCGGGATGGGATTCCTCCTCAGAGGCCGTGTAGTCAGGCCAGTTATTTAACCTCCATCTTCTGATTTCCTTACCTATAAGATGGGGAGAATAATTACTTCCCAAAAGTGTTATCGTGAAGATTTAATTCATATATATACTTTAACACAATGCCCAGCAAATTTTAGCTGTTTTTCAGAAATTTGAAGACTAATGAGTCCAGAGACTTCATTTCTGGTTGCTGTTAGAGTCTGACTACTCTTGTCAAGAGTAGTACCAAGTAGATCCCAGATCTGGTTCTGTTCCTTTCCTTTCCTTTCCTTTCCTTTCCTTTCCTTTCCTTTCCTTTCCTTTCCTTTCCTTTCCTTTCCTTTCCTTTCCTTTCCTTTCCTCCCTTCCTCTCCCCCTCCCTCCCTCCCTCCCTCTTCCTTCCTTCCTTCCTTCCTTCCTTCCTTCCTTCCTTCCTTCCTTCCTTCCTCCCCCGCCCGCCCTCCCTCCCTCTCTCTCTCTCTCTCTCTCTCTCTTTCTTTCTTTCTTTCTTCTTTCTTTCTTTCCTTTCCTTTTTATTGGTATTGGACATGTATGCTTGCCAGAAAGACAGAGACAGAGAGACAGAAAGTGAGAAATTACCCCCTACCCCCAAGGGGTGGCCATGCCACAATCCCTTCTCCTTCAACTCCTCTTGGGATTTTGGACATGCAGGCACATGTGCCCTGTGTGAGTGTAAAGCCACTGGTCCAGGACTCGAGCCATGGTTGACTGTGTGGGAATCCAGTGATGTAACCATGATGCATCTGCTGGTCCCCCAGATCTAGCTTCTAACCCCGCCTTATGGGGCAGACTCTGAAAAATCCCAGTTGTGTCTCACAGTATCATTTCTGAGTCTTCCCTGCTTCCTGACTGGCCTCTGTTTGTTAGGTTGTTTAATGATTATTTTTGTTTACGTTTAATTAGTGTACGTCACTATAGCACACATTGTTTTTCAAGGTATGCATGCAGTACATGACAATCAAATCAAGGATAGGTGGAATGTAAATAACAGCTGCTATGGAAAACAATATGGAAGTTTCTCAAAAACCTACAAATATAACTGCCACATGACCCAGTAATCCCACTCTTTGATATTTACCCAGCGGACAGGGAGACAGAGAGACACTGAACATTCATGTTTATTACAATGTTATTCACAATTGCTGAGACATGTAATCAACCTACATGCCCAAGAACTGATTAATGGTTTGGAAAACTGTGGTACATACACACCATGGTCTACTTCTCAGCCACAAGGAACGACGAGACCCTACCATCTGATGTAAAGTGGATAAATGTAGAAGATTTAATGCCGGAGCCAGCAGATGGCATAGTATTTAAGGTGCTGGAGTACCACATGGCAGATCGCGGTTCAAGTCCTGGATCAGGCGGCTTGAAACTCACACCAGGTGCACATTCGTGCATGCTCAAAATTCTGAGAGAAGGATGGAAGAGAAGGGACTGCAGGGTGGCCATCTCCCTAAGGGGGTGATTTCTCACTTTTTCTCTGTCTCTCCGGCGAGTGCACATCCCCGTAGCAAAAAATCTCTCTTAAAATTAAAAAACAAATATTTAATACTAAGTGAAGTAAGCCTGACTGGCCCTTGTTATTGTGCCCTATCTTCTGGGGACAGAGACCACAGTGTAATGGGAATGACCCAGCCTGAGAGTTAGCATGAAGCGGGGCCATGCACTTGGACAAACTGCACTCTTCTAAGTGTGCACAGTTGGGTAGAAGTTTTGAAAATTTCTAATTTTAAGTAGCACAAAGTGCCCAAGAAAACACTTAAGCCAGTCCCCCACCTCTTCTACCTTAGGATCCTGAGGGCTGGTGGAGGTCGATGGCTTGGGCCCCTCAGTCCAAGGTCAGGTGCAGGTAAGATTAGAACTGAGGTCTCTGATTCTCATCACAGACTTCTGGGATTTTGGAATCACAAGGCTCCTGGACAGCGGGTGCTCTGCAGCTTATTAACTTTACAGGTGATAACACTGCAGCCCAGTGAGCAGACTCCCTCACTCATTAAGTTATACTGGAAAGGAGTCAACCACAGGTATCTAAAATAAATGAATGAGTGGTCCTAGTGCAGATATTTTCCCACCCAGTGCTTTTAATTCTCAGAAGGGGGAAAATGTCCTTGTAGCTGTTACTCAAACTGAACACAGGAGGTCTCCATTTCCATGTCTTGGCCTAAAACAGTCTTGGTCTTCCTTAAAAGCTGTACTGTAGCTGACTCTTATAGGACTGTTAGTGTCTAGTCTTTAAATTCTGGGACAGGAATAGAAAATGTTTATTTACTGTTCTGCAGAAACCAAACTCAAAGCTACTATGCACTCTCATTTTGCCTGCAAGTGTAGGTTTGATGTGAGAGAATTATCTAGGCAAAAGTTCGGTGATTACTTCATGGGACTGAGGAAAAATGTGGGACTCTCCCAATAACCATCTCCCCCAAAATATGATTTCTTGGAATTTTTGGTAAGTGAGTACCCTGCTTGCCAAGGCCTGAGTAGATGACACCTTTTGAAAAAGGGTTTTAAGAGAAAGGAGTGAGGGAGTGTGGAGTAAGCGTTCGGTTCATGGGTTCTTCAGTGATGAGAATGATATATGCGTGCCATTTTACACAAAAGAAAGACCTTTTTTTTTTCTTCCCCTAAAAAAATCCCTGCTTGTTATCAGAGTTCATAAGGCCTACTTCCCTTGGAATCAAGATCTTTTCCTACTGGCCTTCAGTACTGCTTGTCTTCATTCTGCCCCTTGAGAACTCACCTGTCCTCCCTCCCATCCCTTTCACCTGCTGGTTTCCCTCGGTCTTCAGATTAAATATCTCTTTCTCAGAGAGTCTCTGCCTTAATTCTCCAGCTAAGCAGATTCCTCATTCATTATTTCCTATCACTGACTCAAGGTTTTGGCCATCATAGAACTTAGCACAATTTCCAGCTATATTCTTTGCGCACTGGTGTATTTTCAGTCTCTCCACTAGATTATGGATTTACCAATGAGTATGCACCTAGCACAAAGCCCAGCACAGAGCAGGTACTTAATATTGAATTGCTGACTTTAGCTTAATAAGGAAATAAATAGTGGCGGATGGATGCTGTGTTTGTGAATAAGAAAAGCAGCTCTAGGAGTCTCTAAGCACTTAATGATTATTAATGAACTAATTGATAACTAATGGCAGTTCTACAGTCATTTATATTTAAAAGTGAGATTATGTACTCTGCAATATGGTGTCCTCTATCTAGGCAGCCTTTAGGGCTTCACTTCTTTTTTTTTTTTTTCTTTTTTTTTTGGAGAGGATTTTGCTATAGGGTGCGTGCACTTGCCCAAAAGAAAGAGGAACACAGAGAGACAGAAAAAGGGAGAAATCACTCCCCCCCCAGGGGGGATGGCCACACTGCAATCCCTTCTCCTCCATTCTCCTCTCGGGATCTTGGGTAACATGCACACGTGCCCGGTGTGAGTTTAAGACACTGGGTCCAGGACTTGAACTGTAGTTGGCTATATGGGAGTCTAGTGACATAGCCATTACGCCAACTGCTGGTCCCAGGGCTTCACTTCTTACTGGGGAACTGAGTATGAAGCACATCATTGAGTGTTTAGGACTACACTGAACTGAAAAGTAACTCATTTCAGAGCCTGTGGAACATAGTTGTCCTGGGCAGAGAGTGAGAGAGATGTTACTCTAAATCCTCCCCTGGACCCGGGGCAGATGAGCAGGAGAGGTCTGTGAGTTTGTCTAAGATGGTGGTTCACAAACTTCATTAACAAGAACAGTTAGCTTTTATTAAGCACTTACTTGGTACCAGGCACCAGGCTAAACAGTTTCCATGTATTATTACTGTGGTTAGTATAATAAACTATGAGCTGGGTATTTGTATTATCTTCACTTCTAGATGAGGAAGCTTAAGGTAGAAAGGTTAGGTATTAGTCCAAGGCTGCACAGGTCATAAATAGGGATGGAGATCTAAAAGCGAGGCCTTGTGATAGAATCCGGGCTCACAGCCGCCTCACTGTTAACCTTTGAACAGAGCTCCTGAATTAGCATTTCTCTGACAGGTAGGGCTGAGCACAGGGAGCGTCGACACTTCCCCTCTGTGCTTACGTGCACACCAAAGCTTGAGGTCCACCACCGCTGTGAGAGGGACCAGAGTTCTCATGGCTTGCCCAAGGCCAAGCAGGACAGCCCCCGGTGTTTGAGCTCTCTTCTGGGATCCTGGCCCATGTCCAGGTGGTAACTCCGTACCTCAGGCCAGAGGAAGAAGTATGGAGATTGCGTGCAGTCCAGAGGACCCTCTTCAGAATTCGGTCCACAAACAGTGGAAGGTTCAGTTAGAAGAAAAACAGCCAAATTTGCTGGGGGTGAAGAGGACAAGAATAAAGGGAGTTCAGAGTCTGGATAAAACACATGCTGGAGGCTTCAGGATAACAGCAGTGGAAGGACAATGGGCCTTGGAGCCAAGGTAACCAACTTTGAATCCCAGCGCTATCCGAGTGAACTACTGAGGTGGTCTGAGGCTGTTTAACCATTCTGAGTTGCGGTTTCCTGATCTATAAAAGGATAATTACTTACATAGAACATCTGGGACAACCTCGGCACTTTCTAAAATGTGTGACAAGAGAGGAAGTGGTACAATGGGGAAGAATGTGGTTTAAGAACATAGATAAGGGGAGGTGGGGGAGACGAGTCTACAGAGAAGACCGCCATTGGTGAATGAATTCCAGGCACTTGTTTGCTTCACCCATGTCTTTTTTTTTTAGAGGTTTTTGCTATAGGGCATGTGCACTTGCCAGAAAGACAGAGAGAGAGAGAGAGAGAAAGAGAGAGAGAGAGAGAGACAGAAAGTGAGAAATTACCCCCCAGGTGGGTTGGTCATGCTGCAATCCCTGAGTTTATGCCACTAGGTTCGAGACTCGAACCGTGGTTGACTACATGGGAGTCCAGCGACGTAGCCATTACACCATCTGCTGGTCCCCACTATGTCTTAAAATACTAGGCTCAAGGGGCCGGATGTGTGTTTTAAAGACTAACAGCCAGTACTTACTACCTAGTAACACTGGTTGTAGCCCACACTAGAAAAAAATGAACTAGATACTTAAGATGGCATAATATTGTAAGGACAGAAGGAAGAAGGCCAAGTTCCTTATGGCTTTAAACAGAAGATTGGAATGTGTCCTCTCACACAAATTTCTAAACATAAGATGCAGCCTGCTAACATTTTTCTCAGGAAACAGTTGGGTCTCTGCCTTTGCAGATCCACCAACCCCGATACGCACTCATACTACTTACCCTGAAGACTTCAGTCACGTGATCACTCAAACCCTGCTTACGTGTGCAAATTACCATCCTGCTTATTTGTTGAGTTTTGTAAAGAAGTTTGAGTGTGTCTTGCACCACTGGTGACATCACTCCACCCTATGTAGCTCCCTCTCTTCCTTCCTTTCCTTCTCCTTTCCTCCTTCCCTCCTCTCTCTCTCTTTCTTTTTAATTTGCCAGAAAGCATGCACACTCGCTGCAGAGAGGCAGAGAGAGAGAGAGAAAGTTGAGAAAGCTGAGAAAGCATCCCTATGGAGGATGGTCATGCTGCAATCCCTTTCCTTCCATCTCTCCCTCTTTTTTGGATTTTGGGCATGTGTACACGCACATGGCATGTTTTTCAAGCTGCCATTTTGGGACTTGAACCATCCATGTAGTTAGCCACATGGGATCCATTTGCCTTAACCAGCAGGCCACTGGCTGGCCCTCTTTTTTTTATTTCTTTTTTTTTTTTTTTTCACTTTTAGTGGTATTTATTCCAGCAACCTCAGCATTGTTACAAAAGCCTTCATAGATTAACCTTCTCAGATATTTTAATTCTTGCGTACACAGATTGATGAATCAGCTTTGAGGCATAAAGAGCCAGTAGAAGTGAAAGATATCATCATACAGAGAAATGTGGTTAAGCCAAAGCTTGGAAGAGATCTCATGCAAAGACTCTGACTCTTGGCTTAGCTCCATAAGCAGTCTGCAGTAGCCGACCCCCTGACAAATGACAACAAAGACGATCACACATGCTGAGGGGTTTCCAGAGGAGTTCTCTAACAGAGGTGGTAAACGGGTGGCCACTCATTCCTTGAGAAAGGATTCCTGTTGGATACCCGGAAGTATCTGTCAGCCAAAGCCATTATTTGTTCTCTTCACATCTCCGTAACTTGGAAGAAGTATGTAAGGCTGTACTGTGGGCCCTATCTTTGGCCGTGTGCGCATTGTACTCTGATTCCACCAATCTTTCTTCTTTCGAATCTGGAGAGGCATCTAGTGGATCAGCCATGGAGGAGACAATAAGGATTTTCTTTGCCTGGAAATAATCACAGGCCTTCTTTCCACAGACTAACAGTGTGACACTCTTCCCACTGCTCTGGATTTTGTCCACCATTTTCTCATCAGGTTTATCCAACACATTCACCCGATTTACTTTGATGATGTTACCCTTGTCCTCCTGCCCAGCTGAGGGAGCAAGGCTGCCATTCTGTGCCTCTTTGGTGAATGAGCTTAGCATACCCTGAATTGAATTTAAGTGAAAGGCATAGCCATTTTCACCTAAAAAAAATGGAGCACCTCATAAATTTGTGTGTCATCTTTGCTCAGGGGCCATGCTAATTTCTGTATTGTTCCAGTTTTAGTATATGTGCTGCCAAGGCAAGCATGTTGGCCCTCTTTTTTATTTTTTTATTTCTCCCATGAGTGAAACAGAGAGAGCAACAGAGAGAGAGACTGTGAGACAGAAAGAAAGCACCCTCAACAATGTCTTTTTGTTTGCTTATTTTAGTTTTTGCTATAGGTCTCATGCACCTGCCAGAGAGAGACAGAGAGAGAGAAAGTGAAAAATCACCCCTTGGGATGAATGGCCACGCTACAGTCTCTTCTCCATTCTCCTCTTGGGATTTTGGGCACTGTGTTTTGGTCAGTGAATATGCAATACAGCTATTTTCATACGTTCATATTAATTAAGATTTACTACTAAGTGGCAACAGCTATAATTATTGAGTATTGGCTGTTTGATCTTGCCAACATCTTTAGAAAGCATAGGAATTATTATTTTCATTGTATGGATGAGGAAACTGAGACACAGTGAGGTTAAGCATCTTGCCCAGAGTCACAATGGCAAGGAAGAGGCTGGACCAATCCTTAGGACATGCGGCTGCAAAAAACGCCCCTGCTCTGGGGAGACAATCCCAGGGCTCACATTAACCTGGGCAGAGGTTAGCTCCCAACCCTTCTTATGTCCACACTCCCTTGAGACTTGGGTGTCTCTGATTATCCTCCATCTTCTACCCCACTCTCTGCTATACTTGTGGTTCAGTCCCTTGACCAATATAAACATTATTACCTCTGCATTTCCTCAGACTGCTTGTGGCCATAGGATTACACAGGGAGTTCATTTCAAAGCTACAAAACCAAGGATGGTTATTGATCAGGAGCACCAGGCTGATGATTCTCTAGTTGATGTAAAAATTAAAAAAAAAATCATTATTTAACTTTATTTATTATTATTACTTCTTAATTTCACCAGAGAGAGAAAAACTGAGAAAGCAAGCCTCCAGGTCTGGGACTTGAACTGTGGACAGCCATGTGGAAGTCTGTTGCCTTAGCCACCACACCATCTGCCAGCCCCTGATGTCAAAGTTTAAATATCAATCAAGGTGTCCAGGATATTGGATGGGAGACTGGCAGTGTGGATACCAATGTGGCATCAAAGCTTCAGACCAAACTGAGGGCCTTTCAGGTATGACACTCTTTCCTCCTCCACGGCTCTGAACCCCAAACACTTCGGTGTCAAGGTTGATTCATCAATATCACAACTCCCCTTGAGTTGTTACAGGCCACTGGATATGCTGAGCAGCCCTAAGAATTTCCTGGAGTGTGGCAATTGTTTGAGTATTTAGAATTTCAAAGTAGAATAGATATGACTAGTGAGGAAGTGGTAGCAAAAGTCATTAAAAAAAAAAATGGGATGTGGCATTCAGCAATGATGTCGAATCATTTAAACCAAGGCCTGGAATGGGGAAGGCAAGTCAACCCACAGGACTAAAGGATCAAAGCACAGGCAGGCCCCCGGGCGGCCAGTAATGCAGCAGCTGAGTGCTGTGTCCGTGGCGCTGGATCCCACAAGGCTGGCTGTTGTTTCTATCCCAGCCTTGGTGGCTTGCAAATCACACCAGGTGCATTTGTTGTATGCCTCAAATCTTGGTAGGATGCAGTTATGGAGGGAAAAGGATTGTGGTGTGACTGTGTCCCGCAGGAGGTTGCTCTTTTTCTGGCAAATGCATTGGTCCTCTGGAAGTTATTAAGAAAAAAAAGAAAAGGCAGGTCACTACATGTGAGCATGATTTGATAGCTTTAAAGGCTTTACATCTTACCTTGGCATACACTGCACTTTTAATTGTGACTGTAATGGCCAATCACTCTCTAAAGAATACCTTCATGCTTTGTCTTTCTCCTTTTTGGTGTACCGGTGATACCCATCAGCATGCTTTGTTGAAGCGTCTTGTGGTCAAGATTAACAAGATGAGAAACCAGGAGGTACTCCTCCTGGCCCACTTACGTTTAGTTTAGTTAGCCATTAACCAGGTTGCCATATGACTGGGCTCTGTCCTGAAACAAAGACCTTGTTCACTTTCTGATAAATCTCGTTTGATGACACTGAGTACATCAGGTTTATTTGCACATTCCAAAGATTATTGTTCAGGATTCCATGGCCATTGGGAAGGGCTTTGCATAAGCACACGGACAAAAATGCACTCTTAGCCTTTGAAGGGACACCATTTTTTTATTTCTGAAGACAATCTAACATTTACAGTCTGTTAAAATGACATTTGACTAGTATTAATTGGTATATAGGTCATTTGGATTAAGATACCATTAAACCTTTAAGTTAGAGGTGGAGGTAATTGCAGGGATGCTTGCCTCATTCTTTAATAATTTCGCACTCTTATGGGTCTGCTGGGCGTGCATGAATCCTTCGGGATGTCATGAAGTGACGGCAGACCATACCTTTCTTGGTGATAGGTACATAGCTATGACTTAAAAGTAAATCTGTAGTCTGGCTAATGGACAAAGTAAATTTATGGATGGACCAATGGGCTTCCAGGCCTTCAGCTGAGGACGGAGGGATTTACTCAAGGTGGTCACCACAGGGGACATCCCTAGGTCACCATGCACCTGCGGTATCTGACTTGCTGGCTCCTGCATCTTCCTTGAGGATTCATCTGGCTCCCACCATGGCTCTGGCTCTGGGGCTCACATCCCCTCTTTCCAGAAATCCCAACGGAATGAAAAGCTTATTTTTAGCACATTCATGTAGAAATGCAAACAACTCCAGAGTTCATGCCCTCCTTGGGATTTATTTCAGTAAATGGTACAAACTAATAAATGGAATCTTTGTGGGACTTTTGCTACCATCTGGGGTGTGCGTGAGTGTGTGTGCGTGTATGCACATACATGTGTCTGAATTGAGTTACACACGCATTCTCAATTTCTTGGCCAGATTACCAAGTTCTTCTCAAATCTCAAAATAACATTCAAAGTCCCACTCCACCGGGCACCTAATTGAGAGAACAATTCCCCCTGGCATGTGTCTCTATGCCCTGCAGCCAAATACCTTCTCAAGTTAATCTTCTTTAAGGAAAGCTTTGTTCCAGCCACACACTAAATCTTTGCCCTATACTACCCCCACCCCCATCCTCATCCTCACTCAAAACCCTTCAATAGATCCTCATTGTCTAAATTAGTTGACTGGCATAAATGCCCTTCAAAAATTGATCCAAATCTATGCCAGTAGCTTCAAAACACCTGCATCTTGACTTACTGCACATTCCAGCTAAACTAGGCAGTCTGTAAAGATAAAAGTGGTCCCAAGACGAGCCTGAGTATGGCAGTACTAGAGGTTTGGAAGATGAGGAGGATGCAGAAAAGGGAAAAAGACACACCTAGTGAAGAAGAGGGAGCAGTGGAGTGCTCTGGAGGCTGACCAAATGGTGTCTTCAGGAAGGCTTTGGGAGCAGTTTGGTCAAATGCCACTGTGAGTGAGGTGGAGGCTGAGTGTTGCTCACTGGATTGGGCATATGAGCTCATTGGTGGTCTTGTAAATGCAGCTTAGTGGAGGGGTGGAGACAGAAGCCAAACGGGAGAGGGCTCAAAAGAATGTGGGATGAGAGCACACGATGATAGGGAGTCATAGGTAACTAAGACCTTACCATAAAGGAAAGCAGGGAAATAGGGCACTGCCAGGAGGAGAGACAAGGCCATCTTAGTCTAGTCTGTTTTATGTTGCTGTAACAGATTACCACACACAGGGCAATTTATACAGAGTAGAAATGTATTTCTCCCAGCCCCAAAGTCTGGGAAATCCAAGATCAAGGTGGTGGCAAGTCCGTTGTCTGCTGAAGGCCAGTCTCCACTTCCAAGATGGCGCCCTGACCACTGCATCCCCCAGAGGGGAGGATTACTGTGTCCTCACGTGGTGGAAGGTAGAAAGGCAAAGGAACAATGAGTTCCCTCCACCAAGGTCCTTATAAGGTCACCTAATCTCATTTGTAAGGGAGAAAGACTTAATCATTCCTCAACACACTGGTACTTCAAAAGTTTGTGGGAAAATGGAATTAAAATACAAGTTTATTGTGGGGCTGGCAAGTGGCATAGTGTTTAAGAGTGCTGGACTCCCACATGGCTGACCACGGTTTGAGTCCCAGACTTGGCAGCTAGCATTCTCACTTTCTCTCTCTCTCTGTCCTTCCGTGGTCAAATTAAAATAAGTAAATAAATAAAGTTAAAATAAAATAACTTTTAAAGAATTATTTTTTTTTATTTATTCATCCATTTATGTTTTAATTTTACCAGAGGGAGGGAGACAAAGAGAGAGAGAGAGAGAGAGAGAGAGAGATCGAAAGTGAGAGAAGCAAGCCATCAGGTCCAGGACTTGAACCGTGGTCAGCTATGTGGGAGTGTTCAGCACCTTAACCACCACTCCACCTGCTGGTCCCCAAAATAAAGTAATTATTAAAAAAATACAAGTTTATTTTGGTACAAAGACAGTTTGAAAACCATGCATTCACTTTTTCATGATATGTATTATTATTATTATTATTATTATTTTTATTTTTTTTGCTAGAGGTTGCTTGTGCCCACCAGGGAGACACAGAAAGACAGTGAAAGACTGACCATGGAGAATCATCCTACTACAATTCTTTCTCTTCCATTTCCTTTAGGGATTTTGGACCTGCATGACATGTGCCTGGCATGTTTCTCAAGTTGCTGGATCTGGGACTCAGCATGGTCAGTCATGTGGGACCTGGATGCCTTAATCACCAGACCACGGAGCTGGCCCAATGTCATATGCATTTTTCATGAACTTTTTGCACAGCACTCCCAGTAGTCCCTCCTTCTGTGGTTTCACTTTTTGTGTGAAATCCGTTTCAGTTACCCATGGTTAACTGTGGTCTGAAAATAAGTCAGAACAGTACAGCAAGATATTTTGAAAGAGAGAGAAAGGCCACGTTCACACACTTTTATTACAGCCTATTGTTAGAATTATAGTTTATTATTTGTTGTGAATATCTCAGTGTGTCTAATTTATAAGATATTTATCTATTTATTTGTTGATTTTATTTATTTATATTTTAATTTGACCAGAGAGACAGAGAGAGAGAGAGAGAGAGAGAGAGAGAGAGAGAAGTGAAAAAGCAAGCCACCAGGTCTGGGACTTGAACCTCGGTTGGCCAAGTGGGAGTCCAGCACCCTTAACCACCACGCCACTTGCTGGCCCCTTATTTTATATTTAATTTAAACACAGAGAGACAAAGTGAGAGAGCAAGAGAGAGAGGGAAAGTGAGAAAGCAAGCCACCAGGTCCGAGACTTAAACCCCGGTTGATCATGTGGGAGTCCAGCACTCTTAACCACCATGCCACCTGTTGGCCCATGTCTAATTTATAAGTTAAACGTTATGATAGATATGTATGTGCAGGGAAAAATAATATATATGGGGTTTGGTACTCCCTGCAGTGTCAGAAATCTGCAGGAGGATATTGGAACCCAGTTCTGTGGATAAGGGGGAAACCATGTTTTATTACACTGACAAACACTTGGATTTTGGAGGGAACATAGCCATTATAGAGACTAAGAAACTTTTATTTTCAAAAAGTGGAGACTAGTACCAGCAGATGGTGTGATGGATAAGGCCCTGGGCTCCCACATGGCCGACCATGGTTTGAGTCTCAGACCTGGCAGCTTGCTTTCCCATTCTTTCTCTCTCTCACTGTCCCTCTCTGGTGAACACATGTGGCCATAACAAATTTAAAAATAATAATAAAATTAAATAATTCTTAAAAAAAGGAAAAAGGTGGAGGCTAATACTGTATGTTTAAACATTGCATGGGAATAATTCCACAGACTCCATAGACTCCACACCTTGTGCTAAGTGGATGGGTTGACGCACACAGGCCAGCCATTGTAATAGCAGGAGAGATGAACAGTGGGGAATGAGGGAGAATGCAGGAAGGCTAAGACATTTGGTGTTTTAAGGATGAGGACATTCTCCTGTGATTGGTTCTGTTCTCTCAGTGGCAAGCTGAGAGGGAAGAAAGGGGAGAAAGCATTGAAACAGGAGGAAAGAAGACAGGCAGAAAACAGGAGAGACGAGAAAGTTGACCAGGGGAATGTGGTGAGATGCCAGCTAACCCTATGGGCCATTTACACTTGTGGGCAAGAATTGCAAGTGAGACCAGCCCGTACTGTTGAGTTTTCTCTCTCTAAATTCAACTGCATCTTTTAAAAAAATTATTATTTTGTTTTGCTCAGGGTGTATGCATTCACCAGAGAGAGACAGACAGACACAGAGACAGAGATGGAAGATGAGAAAGCAGTCCCCTGAGGGGATGGCCATGTCTCAGTCCCCTCTCCTCCATTCTCCTCTTGGGATTTTGGGCATGCATGCATATATGCCTGGTGTGATTTTTCAAGCTGCTAGGTCTGGGACACGAACCATATATTCAGCCATATGTGATTCAGCTACCATAACCACTGCACCACTGTCTGGCCCTCAAATGCATCTTTTTCTTTTTCTTTTCTTTTTTTTTTTTTTTTTTTTTTGAATTTTTTGCCTTAGGACATGTGCACTCACCAAAGAGAGAGGGAGAGAGAAAGAGAGAGAGAGAGACAGTAGTAGGGAAAGTGAGAAATCACCCCTCAGGGGGATGGCCACGCCGCAATCCCTTCTTCTCTATTCTCTTCCTAGAACCTTGGGCGTGCACACATACATACCTGGCATGATTTTCAAGTCACTGGGTCTGGGACTTGAACCACAGTCCACCATGTGGAAATCTAGTGATGTAACCACTAAGCCATCTGCTGTCCCTAACAACTGAGTCTTTTTAATGCTGAAATTTACTCTTAGTTTAGGAGTTACAGATTGTTCATTGCTGTTGGGAATGTACTGAAATAGAAACTCTCTTACACCTCTGTAAACTGGATCCACCCTTCTTGATGGATGGATAGACAGACAGATACTGAGGCCCTAATGATTTATTCTTTAAACCAGTAATTTTAATTTTTATGAATTTATCTGATATAATAAGAAACTTAGGTACATATTTTTAAATCTTTTTAGTATTATTATTATTATAATTTCCAGAGGAAGCATGTGCTTGCCAGAGAGAGACAGAGAAACAAAGAGACAGAGGGGAGGAGGGAAAGGGTCAAAGCACCCCCAGTGGAGTGTGCTCATGTTTCAATCCCTTCTCCATTTCTCCATCCCGTTGGATTTGGGGTACATGTGCACATGTAGCTGCGTATTTTTCAGGCCACCAGAAATCAGATTCGAACTACTGTTGGCTGTGTGCGATCTGGTTCCTTTTAACTGTTGGCTATGAGGCTAGCCCTTAGATACAAATTTTGTGCACAATTTTATGTGGCACTTTTGTTTTCTTTTAAGAGATTTATTTATTTATTTATTTATTTTATTTCATTGGTTATTATTATTTTTTATTTTGACCAGAGAGAGACAGAGAGAGAAAGGGAAAGTGAGAAAGCAAGCCACCAGGTCCAGGACTCGAACCGCGGTTGGCCACATGGGAATCCAGTGCCTTAAGTCACCACATCACCTGCTGGTCCTTGTCATGGTACTTTTTTATGTACTTTTTCCTTTATTAGTGATGGAGTGAATGCATCCACACATGAGAGGGAGATAGAAAGAGAGAAAGAGAGAAAGAGAGGAAGAGAGAAGAGAGAAGAGAGAAGAGAGAGAGAGAGAGAGAGAGAGGCATCCTTCACAGGGTCTGGTCATGCCACGATACCCTTCCTCCAGTCCTGAAGTTCATTAGATCCGGGGCACTCAGCACACATTTCTGGCATATTTGAGGCACTTCAGGGGATTTGAACCATGGTTGCCATATGGGATTGCACTTCTATGGAGCAGTGCATTACTGCTGTGCCACAGAATCAGCCCTGTTGTAGTATTTATAAAATAATATTGGAAATAACCTGTATAAGGACATAGACTCTAGGAATTAAATTACCTATCTAGTTACAAGGAAATAGAGTATGACTAGCCCAAGAACAAACTATTATGTATTATTTAAGCATCATGTTTATTATTTTTTTAAACCAGTAACTGATATTGCGAAATTCTCACCAAATAATATAAAGTAAGAAATCCGTTACAGCCATCCTGGTTGAGATCACTGTATCATCTCTCATCTGAAACATTTAGGTCTCTTCACAGGTCTTCTGGTGTACACTCTCTCTTCTGCCACCGGTGCTATTACTCACACCACAACATTGAGAGTATTACTATTATTATTATTATTTAAACATTTATTTATTCATTCATTGATTCACTCATTCATCTACTTATTAGTTGTGATTTTCAAGCCACTGGGTCTGGGACTCGACCCTCAGTTGGCCATGTGGAAATCTAGCACCTCAACCATGCCACCTGCTGTCCCCAACATTGAGATTATTAAGAAACATCTCTGAACATGATCTTGCCACTTCTATTTTTGTAGAGGCCTTAAATAGTCTCTCATCTTTCTCTCTCTCTCTCTCTTTTTAATGGTAGGAACTACATGAATATGTGTGCACGAGAAGGAGATAGAGAAAGAGAGAGAGAGAGAGAGAGAGAGAGAGAGAGAGAGAGAGAGACTCACCCTCAACAATGTCTTAGCATGCTGCAACCTCCTTTCTCCAGCCTTCTCAGGATCCCAGGTGACCATATCCTTGCTCAGTGTGTTTTCAGGCCAACCTGGGATCCAAACTGGAGGCCACATTCGGTTTTTAGGCTTGCAGTGTTACCACCGTGCTGGCCACTCATTTTTTGATCTCCTAATCTGAGTCCTTAATAAGACTTCTAAGACCCTGAGTGACCCATCTCCTCCAGGAACTGGCTTCCTCGCTTCATTATTTGAGAGCTCCTCTTGCTCCAGGCCCCTGATGCTATGTGCACTATTTCCTCTGCTTCAATTGCTCCCTGGACTTCCCTCGTGCTCCAGGCCAGCCTGACTTATAGGTTATTTCTTTAGGAAAATTTCCCTGACCAGTGTTCCAAGTCATCTTGATCACAAGTGACAACTCAAACTAGTTAGAAAACACAAAGTCCAGGGTTAGCTTTGGGTTGGATCCAGGCCTAACGGTGTCACCAGGACCTGCTCATCTCTCTACCTCTTGGCCCGGTTTCCTTGATGTTGGCTCCATAGAAAAGCTCATCCTCCATGGTACTAAATGGCTGTAGCAGCCCCGGCTTTCTCTTTTGCATTCAAACCTAGTGGGAAGAGTGGATGTATGGGCCATTGTGTTGTTCACTGGTTAAGTGCCACATGTAGGGAGCCAAATCCCACATGACTGACCAGGGTTTGAATCCCAGCCCCAGAAGCTTGAAAGCAAGATGGGTGCACGTGTGTGTGTGTGTGTGTGTGTGTGCGCCCCAAATCCTAAACATGATGAAGAAATGGAGGAAGGGGGATGATGTGGCCATGCCCCATGGGTCCATTGGGGTACATGTTCCCTCTCTCTCTCTGAAGAGCACATGGATCCTTTGGCAATTAGGAAATAATCCTCAAAAAAAGAAAAAAAAAAAAGAGTGGATGTATTTTATCAAGAGGGTTCCAGAAAATGTCTCAGAATTTAGTCTTATTGGTTTGGATTACCTGACTCTGGGCATATGCCTATTTCAAAGCCAATCATTGTCACTGTGGGAAAGTAATATTCTTATTGGCCAGAACTAGGTTCCATGCTTCCCCCAATGTTAAGAGTTCAATAGGGACCGGCAAGTGGTGTGGTGGTTGAGTCACTGGATTCCACATGGCTGATAAAGTTCGAGTCCTGGACTTGGTGGCTTGCTTTCTCACTACTCCGCTCCCCCACATCTCCCTCTGATCAAATTACAAAAAAAAAAAAAATAAATAATAATGATAATAAATAAAATTAAATAAAATAATTCTTTGGGGAAAAAAAAAGCATTCACATATAGGTAGGGTCCTCAAGCCCTGGAGGTTACAGGAAATAGGAGGATTGGATCCTAGAGAGACAGTGTCTGATAGGAATTTCTTCATTATGTTTGGACAGCCTATATCCTTTCCTTTAACAGACGTACATATGCTATTTGTTTAATGCATGTTTTCACTATAGCACTATACAGTGACCTTGAGAAAGGCTATATGTCTCTTCACTGGCTTATGTCCAGTGCCCCGCACAGTTCTTAGCACAGAGTAGATGCTAAATAAATATCTGTTCAATAACTATATTACTTCTTTATTTTAGAGAGATTTTTGCTATAGGGTGTGTGTGCTCGCCAGAGGACAGAAAGAGAGAAATCACCACCAGGGGGATGGCCATGCTGCCCTCTCCTCCATTCTCCTCTTGGGATCGTGGGCATGCACACACACACACACACACACACACAGTTAGAGTTTCAAGTCACCGGGTCTGGGACTTGAACCATGGTCAATTGTGGGAATCCAGTGATGTAACCATTATGCCATCCGCTGGTCCCTAACTATATTACTAAAACAAAAAATTAAGGTGCACACCAGTACATATGAGAGTACTTCACAAAGTTCATTGAAAAAAGTGAAATTAAAGTGTGAGTTTATTTTGGTATGAAAACTTTTAAAATTTGTGCAAATTTTTTTCATAAAACACATTTTGCGTGAACTTTGGGAAAATCCCTCATTTGGCAGGTATTTTTGTTTGTGCTGCTATAACAAGTTAACTGAGACTTGGCAATTTATAAAGAGGAGAATTTCATTTCTCATAGTTCTGAAGGCTGGAAGTTCAAGATCAAGGGGCCCGAAAATTCAGTATCTGATAAAGCCTCAGTCTCTGCTTCCAAGATGGCGCCTTGTTGCTGCGTCCTCCAGAGGGAACAAACCTGTGTCCTCTAGCGGAAGGGAAGGACGGCAGAGAAGGGGCTAAGCTGTCTCCCCCAACCCTTTTGTAAGAGAGAGCCTTACTCATCCTGTCTCGATCACCTTGTCTTGATCACCTCCCCAAAGCCCTTGCTCTTAACACCCTCAATGTGAATTTTGGAGGGGACACATTCAAACCAGAACAGCGGGATTCCAATTCTTACGTTAAAAAGGAAATATTTTTTTCTCCCCTCCTCCATCTTTATAGCAGACAAATCTGAAAGAAAACAAGCCAGATAAAACAATGGTTATTTCTTAATAGAAGAATTAAGAGTGAGGTTTTAAAAGCACTTTTCAAGCCAGTAGATGGTGGAGTGGTTACATTGCTGGACTCCCAAATGGCCAACCGTAGTTCGAGTCCTGGCCCCAGTGGCTTCAAAATCACGCCAGGTGTGTGTGCATGTGTGCCAAAGGACCCAGGAGGAGAATGGAGGAGAAGGGATTGCGGTGTGGCCATCCCTCCTAGGAGCTGATTTCTTACTTTCCCTCTCACCGTCTCTGTCTCTCTGGCAAGCGCACATGCCCTAAGACAAAAACCTCTTTTTTTTTAAAAAAAAATAGTACTTTTCTGTATTTTCCAAATTCACTAAAAGTCCTTGATTATTTTTTAATAACAGAAAGTTTCTGGAAAATATTCTTTTGTAATCTATTGCGTAGGGTTTTTCTATTTGGAATAAAAATGTTGTGTTTCAGAAAGTAATGAGCTTTCTAAAGAACATAGGGCTCAAATAAAGTTTGAGCATGACAAGATGAATTTCTGAACACTGCAGAAGGGATTACCAGGGACGGTGATTACTTAAGACATTAATAGGAGCGCACTGATGAACAGCAGGGCCAGGCTTCAATTAAACATGTGCTCCGCCATGAAGGCATTGCAGAAGCTGACTTTGAAGTTGGCCTCTCCTTGGCTCCTTTTTTTTAAGCTTGTAGCTTGATCTCCCTTAGTCTCTAGAAAGTTAATGTTTCGGTATAGACTATCATTTTCCTTAATTGTCATGTCGCTTGTTTGTTCTTTTCCCCTGCTGAGGCGGTGGCCTTCACTGCCTTCTCTCTGTACCTTCTGTTAATATGTATTTATGGAGTGATCTGAGAAGTGAAAGCCCTAAATCACATTGACCAAATGCCAGGGCATTGTGTTATGAGTAAGCACCCACACCCGAATCCCATGCGCCAGCTCAGAGACAATCGAATCTGAAACAGATAATGCACTATTTACCCAGCTTCTGCCTATGGCAGCAGATTTGTACTCTAAAAGCCCCTTTAGGATCTGACCAGGAATTTCTATTTGCAGTGGAACATCTTGGGCTCCAAGGCCTCTGGGTTCTCTCCGGGGTTGGCTTGACCACTGGTGGATCTAAGTGGAGGCAGGAATTCAAATGGAGCAAAAATGGGATTAAAGGATTCAAGACGCAACTTGCTTAACTCCTACTGTTTTGTCCTGAGTATGCCTGCTAGGTGTGGGGCTTCAGGGGGAATCGGCTTGAGTCTTGGTGCCTTGATTCCAGGGTGACCTCTGCCTCGGTGCCTCAGGAGCTCAGCTCTACAATGGGCACAGTCTCTTCTCTTTTAGGTCGTCTTGAGAGCAGATGAGAAATCTATGTGAAGTGTTTAGTGCACTGCATGGCTTCCTCTTACAGTGATTTCAGATCTGGAAGTAACACCAGACAGCATCCACTGTCCTTTTCAGCAACATCCAGGGGAGGCAAAGGATGCTAATAGTTTTTCAGTTAACTCCCCCCGCCCTTCGCTAATCACAACTCTCACATGGACTACATGGTAAGAGAACTTTTGCCTGCTTTCATTTTTGACTTAATTATCAAAATTGAGATTTCTTTAGCTTTAAAACTCCCTTTAGGAATTCCATCTTTTCTTCCGAACTGGAGATCAGAGGTTTTAAGCAGAAGGCTCTGAGTGTTTTTCATTGGCTTGGCAGGGTGGTGGCCCAAGCTGGGCCCAGCCTTGAAGTTAGTCAGGAAGGGAGAGGTGCAAAGGTTAGACTCTGAGATAGGCAGGGGGCACATGCAGGGAGAACGGAGGAGTGTAGAGAGCAATTCTCGTAGATTTACTCCTCTTAGGAAGCAAACCTACCCCATAGTCTGAGGTTTAACTGTGTCAAATAATCCCCTTCCCCTACCCAGGCAGACACCACCACATCAGGGTCAAATGTTGTCCGTGTGTGCAGCAACTGATCCTGAAGCCAGGGGAGGCACTCCGGCCTTCGAGAACTTTGAGGCTGGAGGCCATTGCTCTCTCAGGGGCTTTCAGTGTGTGGGATTCCTTAGTGCAGAGATGACCCATCACCTTGGGCTGTTGCTCACCTCTCAGACCTCTTCTCACCCAACTCCAGCCACAGAGGCTTTCTCTGGAGTCTTTCAGAAGGAGACTCACTTTTCCTTTTTTCCTTCAGAGCACTGGCTTCTCATGTCTAGGTCACCTCTGCAGGGGCTGCGGTCCCTGACCACCCAGCTGGATTAGGCGACTTCCTGTGCCTACCCAGCAGCCCCTAAGCCTCCTCCTTAGCATTCATTCTACTCTGTCATAGTTTATTGATATTTGATCCATAAGATACCGTAAGCTCCAGGAGGAAGACGACCTGTTTGTTCCCAGCTGGGTCCCCAAGGTTCCTCCTGTAGGGCCTGGCCAGAGTAAATACTGATAAATATTTGTGGCATGAGTGCCCTGGGTGGCTGGAGTTCCTTTGACTTCCCAGTCACCTGGGCTGACCCACGTGGCCAGGACGGTTCAGGAAGGATCCTGCCAAGGACTTTCATTGATTAGGCTTGCAGGGACCTTCCAGGCAATGAGTCTTAACCTTTTTAGGGTCATGGATCTATTTGATAAAACCAATCGGACACGTTTTTCCAAAAGAACATAAATAAGCTTAGAGTGTGGGGCGACTAACACCCCAGGTAAGAACCTTAGATTAAGACAATGAAGGGTAAGAGAGAAATTAGAGAAAAGAGCCTTGACATCACAACGTCTTAGGAGAGACCTTCCCTTCCCCTTTATTCTCCCCCCACCTCCTCCATCTCCCTCCCTCCTCCCATACTGTCCAGGGCCATATTCTTTATCATCTACTCAGGATCAGTATTTTACCAGCTCCTTTGGATTACAGGACTCTTACCCACCATATCGGTCCCTTTAAACCTCTTAAGAGGGGCCCTGTTTAAAATGACCCATGTCCGACTCGCGGTGCAGAGTTTATTAAAACAAAAACTTCAACGGGGAAGGGGGTGGTGCGGTGGCGGTTTGGGAGTAAGAAGTCACTTCTAGTTTCCACTCTGAGAACCCGTCTCCCCTACGCAGTTTAGGGAGAACAGTTTTTGACACTTTGCGCGTTTCATCAGGAAGTATCTTCATAAACCTTTGTCGAATGAAGAAAGGACACCTGGCGCGGCAGAATCAGAGGAAAGCAGCCCTGGGCTCCGGGCGCAGGGATCTCGCAGTGCGAGACCAGCACGTTTCCAGCCCACGCGAGCCCGGGCAGCAGACCCGGCCGCGACCCCGGCCCAGGCGCGAGCACAGGTGTATTCGCACCTGCTGCGGCTGGCGCGGCGCTGGGCGGGGTGAGCAGCGGCCTCAGGGTCCGAGTGAGGGTGCGGGAGGAGGAGGGACGAGAGCGGGAGGGAGGGAGAGGACGAGTCAGAGCAGCAGGGAAGGGAAGAGGTAGGGGGAGGGTGTGGGAGGAGCGGGAGAGGAGGCGGCGAGCCGCGTGGGGAGGAGTCTGCAAACTTTGAGCGCGAGGGCATTGTGGGAAGCAGCCATGGTCTGAGGCGGGCGCCTCACCTGTCAGCCGCGCCGGCTCCTGAGGTCGGCTTTAGCCCTCAAGTCCACCAAGTTCGCCGCTGGCAGGACTAGGGCGGCTGCGGCGGGGCACCATGGTGAGTGCCGGCGGGCGAGCGCGCACGCTGCGCCAGGGCGTGCGCGCTCACGGGAGCACCTGCGGCGTCCGGGCTGGGCGCGCGGCCGGGTTGGGGGTGCGGGCCGAGCCCAGCACCGGACCCCGAACCTGCAGTGCTGTGGCCCTGACGCCGGGATGGCGCGGGGCGGTAGGGATGCCTGCCCGGGTCCCCGCAGCAACCAGACGCTGTGCTTCATTCATTCGATCCGCGTTTGTTGAGCGCTTAGTCTGTGCCAGGCTCGGTGCTGAGCGCCGGGAGGTCGCGGGGAGACCAGAGAGAACCTCTGCTCTCAGGGGGCTTACCTACTAGGAGGAGCCTGCGAGGGAGGGAGGCGGTAACACGCGCGTAATGCAAGATAACTTCCGAGAGTAAAAAGTGTCTGTAAGTCTCTGATACTACCGGAGGCGAGGCAACTTTTGGTCGAGCGGAGGCCTCGTAGAGTAGGTGACATTTGAGCTGCGGGAGGTCTCGAAGGGGCGCTGCAGGTTGAGGGATCTGCCACCGCGGAGAGGCGAGGTGGGCGGGGCCCACATGAGACAGGCCCTTGGAAGTCAAAGTTCGGAGTTTGCTTTTTGTTTCAAGGGAGTGGGAAACTTTGCGATCGGTTCAGCACGAAAACTGCCTTCCTCCGTTCTATACTTTAAGAAGACCCCTTTGGCCGTTGGTGGAAAATGGGCTGGAATGAGTGTGTGGCGGGACACGGGTTAAGGTGGAAGCTGAGCCTAGTTGCAGGGCTGCGGGTGAAAGAGACTGGTGGCCTGCCCGCACTTGGGTTTCGGAAGCAATGGCTAGGGTCGCCCTGGCTCTTGCCTCGTTAGGAGCAGCGCAGTCACAGAGCAGAGGTCGGAACCGCACCTGTCTCGCTTCCCCAAGCGCGCCCACTTCCCAGGTCTGTGAAGTGACCTGCTCTCTGTGGGCTCCGATGGCATCCCGAAGGCAGAAGCTGGGGGACCGTCTGGGCTAAGTAGATTGATTAACAGGGTGATCATGGAATACTGAACCGCTAGACAGGAAAAGCACAAATGCCAGTTTTTAGAAGAGGCTTGGCAGCACCCACGACGGTGCCATGTTTGAGGGTTCTTTGTAAATACCGATGAGATGCAAAAAGGAGATTAATAAAGGAACTGCTCTCTTGGCTTGCTCAAGTTTCTCAAGGAACAAAGCGTGCCCAGCCTTCCAGCCATGTTTACCTAATGGAGGGTGGAATAAGGCCCCGAGATTCTGAGTAGGCAAAGGCTACTTCTTGCTCCAGGGCTAGGGCAGGGTCTGTGAGGAAAGGGCCCCACCCTCTGGGCATCTGCTGTGGAGATTTTATTTAGTTTTTCTTGGTGTCTTGTGATGAGTTGATCAGGGGTGTGGGAAGTGTCTCCAGCTTTTCCACCAGGCCTTGCCCAATGGGAAAACATTTTTAAAAAATTGCCAATAGGTATGTGCTCTTGGGAGAGAGAAGTGGGGATGGGGGCGGGGAGAGAGAGAGAGGGAGAGAGAGAGAGAGAGAGAGAGAGAGAGAGAGAGAGAAAGAAAGAAAGCACCGTCTCTCTTCCCCCAGTGAGGCCTAGTCATGTTTCAGTCTCTTACATTTTTCCATCCTGTCAATATTTTGGACACATGGGCACTCCTTGTGTTTTTCAAGCAGAACCGGCATAGATCCAAACTGCATTTGCCACGTGGGAGCTGACTCCTTTAACCATGACACTAGAGGAGTCCCCTCAGTGGGAGGTATTAATGTCATCGAGCCTTTGTGATAAACCAAGGAGGATTTCCAACACTTTACACTCATTCAATTCTTGCAACCACCAAATGAGGTTAAGTATAGTCACACTTGCTTAACAACTGGAATAGTCCTGAGAAATGCATCCTTAGGCAATTTCATCATCGAGCAAACACCACACAAGTGCAGATGGAGTGGCTGCGGCACTCCTGGACTATATGGTATGGCCTATTCTAACTGCGTGGAACCGCTAGGGCTTTACATACATAGTGTGACATTCACTGAAGGACCCCTACGCAGTGTACAGCCGTCCTGTGCCCTTTGCATTTTACTGCTCTGAGCTACTCCAGCAACATGGTCGCACAACTCCTTGACCTATTGGTGTCTCAGTTTGCTTATGTGTAAAATGGAGATAATAATTGTTCCTGTTATTTATTTATTTATTTGCCATAGGGTGCATTCACTCGCCAGAGAGAGACAGAGAAAGGGAAAGTAAGAAATTACCCCCTGGGTGAGTGATGGAGGGCGGAAGGGAGGGATTCAGGGAGCAAGCAACACACTTAATAGACACAAAAATGAAAAGTCGTCTGTTGATAATGTATATGGTAATATTGTCTTGACTGATGTGCACTGTACTCATGCTAGTAAAAACCATGTTGTACACTGTAAAGATGTGCAATGATATAAAAAAAAAAGTCAGCACTCTGGCAAAGGGAGAAAGATCTGAAGATATGATAGTGGAAAGGATGAATGTGGATGCCAGAGGCTGCAGGGGAGGGAGTGGGTGGTGGAGAGTGGGCGTGAGGGGCAAAGGGAAGAAACATTTAACACCAAAAAAATGTAGAGTTCTCTGTTGAAAACTATATATATATATGTATATTGTATACATCATAATGGGGACTTTATGTAAAATATGAATTTAATTGATCTGAGAAAGAAAAATAAAAGATAAAAATTAAAAAAAAAATTACCCCCTGGGAGGAATGGCCATGCCACAATCCTCTCTCTTCCATTTTCCTCTCAGGGTATTGGGCACACACCTACACAGACCTGGTAGATTTTTAAGTAGCCAGGTCCAGGAGTTGAACCACTGTTGGTCATTTGGGAGCCTAGTGTCTTAACCACCACACTACCTGCTAGCCCCAGCTTGTAACTCTTAAGACAGGGGTTCTCTAAGTGTATACTGGGTACTCCTAGGAATCCCCAAGACATATTCTGAAGGTCGAAGCTATTTTCACAACACTAAGACATTAATTTCTGCTTTTCATTCTCATTTTTATAAGACTACAATGAGATTTTCTTGAGCCTATGTGACCCAAAATAGTACAACAGGTTGAATGTGGAAGCTGTTTTCTGTTATGTCAGACATTAAGGAGATTTACGAAAAGATAAAAGCAATGCCACTCTTTTTGCTAATTTATTTTTGCTTTGGAAAATATTGTTATTGTTCATAAAAATGTTATTTACCATGTGTGATGGGTTTATTATTATTATTATTATTTTTAATTGCCAGGGATGTGTGTACTCTCCAGAGAGAGACAGAGAAACGGAGAGAGAGGGAGAAAATGCCTCTCAGTGGGGTGTGGCCACACTGCCATCACTTCTCCATCCTGTCAGGATTTTGGGCATGCATGTACGTGCACCTGGCAGGTATTTCAATCCACCAGGGCTGAGATTTGAACTGCAGTTGACTATATGGGATCATGCTCCTCCTCTCAGGTATTTGGGTATTGCATACACATGTGCCCAGCATCAGTTTTAAGCTGCCAAGTCTGGGACTCAGACTGTGGTCAACTATGTGGGAATCCAGTGATGTAACCATTACAGCATTTGCTGGTCCCCCAAATATTGTAATTTCTAAAATAATAAAACGCATGTAAACAAATAGGTCTTTGGATTCTCAATTTCTAAGGAAGTAAAGGGTCCAAGTATTTCATAATCCTCGTCACAGAACTGTAAGAGGTCCCAGGAGTGACTGTGACTGTGCCTGCACATGCTCAGTAACTGTTACCTCTCCTGTTATTGCTGTCAGGGGACAAGAATGAGTATGCATCTTCCCTCGTGTCCAGCAGTGCAAAGATCTTCGTCAAGGGCTGATGTGGGACTTGCTGTCTTTTCTTCTGTTCTGTTCCTGACTCTTGCGGAATCTTATGCTAGGAAGCTGGAAGATGCTTACAGCATGTCGCCTGGTACTCTCATCCCAGGACATGTTTTCTTAGGGCCTACCCATGGCCTGCCATGCAAGTGAGCTGGATACCACTATGTGGCTGATCACACAGTTCAAGTCCCAGACCTGGTGGCTTGAGAAATGTGAAGTACATGTGTGGGTATGCCCCAAATCCTGAGAGATGGGAGAAATGGAAATGGAATTGTGGTATGACCATGTCCCATGGGAGCTGCTTGTTTTTTCTTTCTTTTTTTTTTTTAAGAATTATTTATTTGGGGCCAGCAGGTGGCATGTTGGTTAAGGGCACTAGACTTCCACATGGCCGACTGTGATTCGAGTGCTGGACCTGGCAGCTTGCTTTCTCACTTTCTCTCTCTCTCTGTCTCTCTCACTCTATTCCTCTCTGGTCGAATTAAAAAATAAGTAAATAAATTCTTTTTTAAAAAAGAATTATTTTATTTAACTTTATTTATCATTATCATTTTCGTTTTGACCAGATAGGGGGAGGGAGAGAGAGAGAGAGAGAGAGAGAGAGAGAGAGAGAGAGAGGGAAAGTGAGAAAGCAAGCCACCAGGTTTGGGACTCGAACTCTAGTTAGTCATGTGGGAGTCCAGTGCCCTTAACTACCATGCCACCTGCCAACCCTAATAAAATAATTCTTTTTTTTTTTTTTTTTTTTTTGGAGAGGTTTTTGCCATAGGATGTGTGCACTTGCCAGAAAGACAGAGAGAGACAGAGAGACAGAAAGCGAGAAATCACCCCCTGGGGGGGGGGTGGTGACACCACAATCCCTTCTCCTCCATTCTCCTCTTGGGATCTTGGGCATGCACACACACTCACCCGGTGTGAGTTTAAGCCACTGGGTCCAGGACTCAAGCCATGGTCGACCATATGGGAGTCCAGCGACATAGCCATTACGCATCTGCTGGTCCAATTCTTAACAAAGAATGATTTACTTAATTTGATTTATCATGATCATGATCATGATCATTATTATTGTTAGTTTGCTACAGGGCTCATGCACTCACCAGACAAAAAGAGAGGGAAAATGAAAATGCAAGCCTCCGGGTCTGGGACTCAAACTGTGGTCTGCCATGTGGGAGTCCAGTACCTCAACCACCATGCCACCTGCTTGCCCCCGGGGGCTGCTTTCTCAGTTTTTCTCTCTCTCTCTGTTTTCTCTCTTTGGCGAGTACACGTGTCCTTTGGAAAAATTAAGAAAAAAATGAAAGTGGTTCCTGAAAAAATAAAAGTGGTTCCTGATTTCACCGTGCCAGATCCTGGTTTCGAGTACAGAGATTTCCTATCTCATGCATGTTGGGGCAGTCTTTGTATCTGGATCAGACTGAGTGAATCGACTGTGTACTTCTCCGTCTTGCCTTTGTTTGAGAAATCTCTGCCTTGGAAAACAATGCTAGGGTTATTGTGCTTCAGGAATCGCAAGGGCTCTGAGCCCAGTGTGCTTAAAATTTTACTGTAAAGAACGTACCGTTGAATAGTTGACAGTGTTGATGGAGGAGGGAGGATTTTGTTTTATTCCTCTATTTTTCCTTTAAGAAGATGACTGTGAGAATGTATGGCTGATGTCTGAAGGGTTTTGGAGACACCTTTAATAAAAAGGCAAATGGACAATTGATTTCTGCTGTCCACGTGCTTCTGAAGAGTTGAAATAACTTAAAACTACATTGTGAACAAAACAGAGAAATCACTCACTAGCTAGAAAAAATATACTAGTTGGGGCAAATTTAAAATATTGAAAGTCGGGGACCAGCAGAGGGTGTAATGATTAGGTTGCTGAACTCCCACATGGTCAACTGTGATTCAAGTCCTAGACCTGGCAGCTTCAAACTCATGCCGGGCAGGTGTGCATGCATACCCAAAATCCCAAGAGGAGAATGGAGGAGGAGGGATTGCAGTGTGGCCATTCCCTTGGGGGTAATTTCTCTCATTCTGTCTCTCTATCTGTCTCTATGGAGAATGCATGCACTGTATAGCAAAAATCTTGCAAAAAATTATTTTTGTCAGTGGAAAAAGTGTGTTACAAGTTGATCAAGTAAAATGCCATCTACCATTATGAGGAAGTTGGCCTTTGAAAAACTCATGCCAGCATCTCAAGTCTGAAAACTTTCCAACAGGTAGAGCTGGATTCTGAAATAGTGCTCTTTAAATAGTTTCTGAAAACTGCCTGAAGAAAAAGAATATAATTGCTCATTAGTCCTTCAGTGCAATGGTGCATGGATGAAAGTACTTTCAGTCAAGAATAAGCGGATCAGGGATTCTCTCTTTATCTATCCATCTATACACATACATGCTTTTTATTTATTTGTTTATTTTTAAAGAATTATTTAATTTTATTATTTTAAAAAAAATTTACTATAGGGAATATGTGCTCACCAGAAAGAGACACACACACACACACACACACACACACACACACACAGAGAGAGAGAAAGGTAAAGTGAGAAAGCAAGCCACCAGATTCATGACTTGAACCTCAGATGGCTATGTTTGAGTCAAGCGACTTAACCACCACGTCACCTGTTGGTCCCATTAAAAAACTGTTTAAATTTTTGGTACAGGGCCCATGCACTCACTGGAGAGAGAGAGCAAGAAAATGAGAATTCAGCCCCGGAGACATGGCCATGCCACAGTCCTTTCTCCTCCATTCTCCTTTTGAGATTTTGGGCATGTGCACAGAGACGTATGGTGTTTTTTAAGCTACTAGGTTCAGGATTCAAACCGCAGTTAGACTACATGTGAGTACAGTGCCTTCACCACCACACCACCTACTGATCCCAGGGATTCTCTATTTTAATGCTCTCATTGTTTCTCTACTGGGATTTCTGGGCTGGCAAAAATGATTGATATCTGTTGATGATAATGTGTATGGTGATATCTTTTGACTAGACTCATATACAATGTATTCATCCTGGCAAAATTCATTTTGTAGACTATAAAGAAGTATAGTGATAAAATGTAAGTAAATAGATGCAACAAAAATATTCAAACATTATAAAAAAAGATCAGTATGCATCAAAGTTTAGTGGGTACTTAATGCTCATGAACATTTCTTCTATGTTGGGTCATTGTAAGAAGAGCTAAGGAGGCCATTCTGAGATGGATACTGAACTTGAGCTGCAAAATATTGCTTTCCTTGACCAAAAATGAAGATTTTATGCTGAGACTTCCCTTTTCGGAATCATTTCTACCTCTATGCACTGTCTAGACAGGTCCAAGTGAACAGGATCCAAACATCTGAATATGATTATTGTCAGAATATTTGTCTATTCCCACTGAATCTGATGCACAAAGAGTGAAAACAGAACAGAAGAGAGATTTCATATCACCTCCTTCTGCACACCTCTGAATGCTCAGATTGAACTTCAAGAATTAGGAAGAAACAACACACCATCCAGCAGATGACTAGAAATCACTGCAGGGTCACAAGAAATATGGGAAAGCAAAAAAATACCTCTCCTCCAAGAGAAAAGACTAAATCCTCTTCAGCCTCAGACAGGGACAGTACAATGAAACTCATGGAAACGTCTGATAAAGAATTTAGAATATTCATAGTGACAAAGCTAACAGAGTTGGAAGAGAAGAGAGACAATGAACTGCAGAAGAGGCAGGAGAAAGGAGCTGACGAGTTCCAGGAGGTGAGGAAATTCTTGCAAGATCTAAAAGAGGAAATACTATAAAAAAATAATCAAATGGACTGTTAGAGATAAAGGCTATAATACAGGAAGTAAAAATCTCCCTTGAAAGTATTAGAAGCACTAGATCATACAGAAAATCAAATCTCAGATGTAGAAGATAGAATTGCTGGCCTAGAAAAATCCACCATGAAGACTGAGAAAATTACCCCCCAAAATGAGAATAATATACAAGAAATACTAGATAACTTCAAATGTTTAAACATCCAGATAATTGGTATCCGAGAAGGTGAAGAGACTTATAAGGTCATTGATTATCTATTCCATGAAATCCTACAAGAAAACTTTCCAAACCTAGAGAGGCATTCAAAGATCCAGTCCTAAGAAATACAAAGGAATAGAATCAAAGGAATCTTCTTGAGTTGATTCTGTTTGGGAATCAACTCAAGAAGATCTTCTCCAAGACACATTATAGCCAGATTGACCAAAACCACAAAGACAAGATACTAAAATTGGCTAGAGAGAAATATCAAATTACCTACAAAGGATGTCCCATCAGACTAACAGTGGACTTCTCATCAGAAACAATGTGAGTGAGGAAAGAATGGGAAAATATATTGAAAATGTTAAGGGAAAAGCAATTTCAACCAAGAATAATGTGCCTGGCAAGATTATCCTTCACATGGGAAGAAAAGACAAGAACATTCTCAGATAAACAAAACCTGAGAGAATTTACCAACACCAGACCAGCTCTCCAGGAAGTTCTCAAGGGAGTGTTATACCAGGAAAATTAAATATGGACACACAGAAATAAGAGTTCAAAAACTAAGAAAAGGGCCAACTTAATGGTAGAGACAAGTCTGAGTTGAATACTATATCCCAGAATTTAATTGGGTGGATTGAACCACAACAGAAGATAAAGTACATGAGACTTAACTGGTGAAATAGCATTTTATGACTTTAGACTAAAACATTGCTGATTTTCTTCTAGGCTTTGTTTTCTGCTTTTAAGGATTTTTGTCCTGTCTTGAACTGCCAATAGATTCATGTACCTACTATTTAAACAGAATCCTAACCTATTTTCTGGCTTTAAGTTTTAAGCAAAGTTTCTTAGCATTTCTTTGATTTATTAAAGCTAAAACTGCTTTTCTTGAAATTAAAAAAATATATTAAAAAGACCTATTTAATGACTATAGTAAGCTATATAGCATCAGCTAGGTACTACCTTATAGTTTATTCATTCTACTCAGAGTTTCACGCCTAAAGTCAGACATGTATTCACAGATGTGTATATACCAGCTGAACTTGCTATTGAAAGTTGTCAGATTATTTAAGAAATTTTGTGAATCAATAAAATGTAGGGAAAAAAAGGAATAGAAAACAACTGTAGATACCTGAGATAATGTGGGAGGAGGGTGGGAAATGGCAGAGTGAGAAATAGGGGTAAAAAAAAAAAAAAAAAAAAAAAAAAATATATATATATATATACATATAAATATAACAAACTAGAAATGAAAATGATTGACGATAACATATGATTAAGCCACTGTGCAGTATATTCTGAATGGGAAATCACATTTTGTATGCTATGACGATGCTCAGGGAATGAATGTAATTCATTCATTTATTTAATTTTATTTGTGTATTTATTTTAATTTGACCAGAGAGGGACAGAGAGAGAGAGAGAGAGAGAGAGAGAGAAAGTGAGTGAAAGCAAACCGCCAGGTCCAGGACTCGAACCATGGTCGGCCATGTGAGAGTCCAGCACCATCAACCACCATTCCTGCTGGCCCCCATGAGTGTAAATTAATTAATTAATTTAAAATGTTTCAGAAAATAAATAAATAAATTTCTTTTTTTTTAAAAAAGAAGAACTAAGGCAAATGGGCGTGCCATACCCTGTGTATGGATCTTGCTGAGGGAATGATATCAAAGAAGAAACATAATTCATCCCTAGAGCATTGTGTAGATTTGAAAGAAAATATTTTTGTATTAAAGCACAAATACATTTGGTCCAAGATGCAAAATTCACTTATACCTTAAAGAGAAAATCCTAAGGTCTATCTTTTTTTTTTTTTTTTTTTTTTTTGCTATAGGGTACATATGCCCATCTAGAGAGAGAGAGAGAGAGAGAGAGAGAGAGAGAGAGAGAGAGAGAGAGAGAGAGAGGGAAGTGAGATGAGAAATCACCCTTGGGTTGCAATCCCTTCTCTTTTATTCTCCTCTTGGGATTTTGGAGATGCACATGTGCCTGGCATGATTTTCAGGCCTCCAGGTCCAGCACTTGAACCACATAATCAGCCACATGGAATACACCCACCTTAACCTCATGCCACCTGCTGGCCCCAGGCATATTTTTTTATGGCTAGCTGTTTAAGGCTAGCCCTTCAGGTTTTGTGAAACCCAGGGCCTTTTCTGCTGTTACAGTGACTTGAATAGAAAAACTTGAGGGCTTGTATTCAAGACTAACAGAGTAAAAGGCCAACGAGTAAATATTTTAGGGTGATAGAGTGAAAATAGACACAGGCAAGATAAAACGGGCTGTGCTTTAGTAAAACTCCGAGTACAATGCAACAGGTGGCAGGTCAGATTTGGCCCATACATTGTAGTTTGTTGATCCTTAATGCTAAGGCAACTTTCACGCACTCATTCCTCTGTATATTGGACAAATAAACTGGATACCTGCTTCATGGTAGGCAGGGTTAGCCTCATAATTTGAACACTAGTGCAAAATGAATATGCAGGCTTCCTTACTAAAAAATTGAGGATTTCTAGCTAGTGACAGCAGAGCATGAAGTCAAAGCACTGGGTCCTTGGGAGTCAGGGCTCCATGCAGTGACCCTGTATCTGTAGAAACAAGTCTAGGGTTCGCCTAACCCAGACCAGAGGGCCTCTGCTCTCAGAAAGCTCACGTTCTTGGTGGGGCTTTCTCTAAATTTTGTAAATGTTTTGATCAATCATAGTAAAGAGGAATTTACTATTAGGCATCAGTAAATGAGAGCATCATCTCACTCATTTTAGTTATTTTTTGAGAGATTTTTGCTATTGATCATGTGCTTGCTGGAGAGACAAAGAGAGACAGACAGAAAGCAAGAAATCACTCCTCAGAGGGGATGGCCACACAGCAATCCCTTCTCTGCCATTCTCCTCTCAGGATTTTGGGCATGCACACACACACACCAAGTGTGAGTTTCACGTTGCCCCATCTGGGACTTGAACCACTATTCGACCATGTGGGAGTCCAGTGCCTTAACCACTCTACCACCTTGCTGGCCCCCATCATCTCGTTTTTACTTTGTGGGAAATTGTAGTTGTTTCTGAGGTATGCAGTTAGGGGTACAGTCATGGCACTTGGAGGAGGGTCCAGTATGGCCTTGGTGGTAACTGCAGGCCTGGCCAATCCCAGCCCTCTTGGCCTGAGGAGGTGAGGCCTTTCCGCCAGCTCATGTGGGTGGCCCTCGGCCTCTTCCTGAGCCAGTGCTGAACAGATGGAGAGTTCGGAAGCCGTAGCCGCCTCCCAGCACTTGGCTTCAGATTGGTGTTTCTACTGTGGGCAGTGCCCTTGACCGTGGTCCCGGGGTGAGCCTGGGCGCAGACTCAGGGCTTCCCCAGCCCCTCCTGGGCTTGCTCTGCTCATCCAGGTGTGCCATCATTGGCCGGTTTAGATCTATACAGTATTTCCCATTTGTGTCTAATAAGGAGACAGGTATGCCTGTATGTGAACTGCAGTCTCACAGGTACACAGGCAAGAAGGGCAGTCATCCTTGGGGAGCACTCTAGACGTCTCGTGGTAAAAGGTTCACCTTGGGGTTGTGTATTCCTTCAGACACTTTACTTTTTTGTATGGCATCTAATACATTTTGAATTACATGAAAAAAAGACTTTTAAAATATTGTTATTTAGGGGCCAGTAGGTGGCATGGTGGTTAGGGTGCTAGACTCCATTGTAGCTGACTATGATTCAGATTCTGGACCCGGCAACTTGAAATTCACGCTGGCGCATGTGTGTGCGTGCTCAAAATCCTGAGAAGAGAATGGAGGAGAAGGGATTGTGGCATGGCTATCCCACCAGGGGGTATTTTCTCACTTTTTCTTTCTCTGTCTCTCTGGCAAGTGCACATGCCCTACTGCAAGAAAATCTCTCTAAATACAAACACACACAGAGACATGGACACACATACACACACACACACACACACATACACACACACACAAAACCATAACAGCCAATCTCAGAAACAGCTGCAATTTCCTACAAAGTGAAAGCGAGATGATAGAGGCCAGCAGGTGGCGTAGTGGTTAAGGCACTGGACTCCCACATGGTTGACCATGGTTTGAGTCATTTATATTACTTATCCAGCAAAACTCTGTTTTGTTCTTCCCTAAACTTTAAAACTTCCTAGGCCTGGGTATGTCTGGAATTGAGATGAAAGCAGAAGAGACCCCTTAAAACACAGACCTACATATAAATTTGCATGCACACACATGTGCACATACACATGCACTCTATGTACCTATGTATATGTGTGTGTGTGTGTGTGTATGTCTATTTATTTGTCATCTGTCACCTTCTTACCTGCCTTAGACTCTTGGCCAGGCCTCCAAGACTCCTGAATCTTCCTTGCCTTCTGTGTGAAAATTGAGAATAACTGAAGGGAAAAAAATTGGTTCCGTCTTTCTCATCTTTTAGCGACTCTGAAAAAGGACTTTTGGCATAAAACAAAATGATATTTATTACTTCACAGGACTGAACCATTAAAATACATGTGTTTTGTTGTTTTTATAAGCCAGAGGGCATGTTGCTAGCTAGAGGACATGTGTGCTAGAGAGAGACAGGGAGACAGAGAGAGGGGGAAAGCAAGAGAGAAAGCACCTTTCCCCTGCCATGGTGGCATGTGGTCATGCTGAAGTCCCTTCTCCTCCATCTTGTTGAAATTCTGGGCACACACACATGTTCCTGGCACGTTTTTTTAAGCTCCCAGAGCTGGGATTTGAACCATGAGGCTGCTGTGTTAGAGGATCCAGTCCCCTTAATCACCAGGTCATGACACTGGCCCCAAAGACAGAGATGTTTGTAAGATACTCTGTGATTAGTAGATAGCAGAACACTCCAGCAGGGTTAAGACATCATGTCTCTGGGAACCAGCAGTTGGTGTAATGGCTATGTTGCTGGACTTCCACGTAGTCAACTGTGGTTCGATTCCCAGACCCGGTGGCTTAAACTCACGCCGGGCGTGTGTGCGTGTATGCCCGAGATCCCAAGAGGAGAATGGAGAAGAAGGGATTGCAGTGTGGCCATCCCTCCTGGGTAGTGATTTCTCGCTTTCTGTCTCTGTGTCTCTCTCTGTCTTTCTGGCGAGCACACGCACCCTATAGCAAAAATCTCTCCAAAAAAAAAAATAAAAAAAATAATCACGTCTCTGAAAAAAATCAAGAAGAATCCATCAAATTTGGTACCATATTCAGATGGTCTCTGAATTATTCTGCTTCAGGTTTCAGTGTCTGCTGCATTTGCCCAGCTCCTCCCACTTCACGAAAAATCCAGAGTAACATATTTTTGTTATGCATGCAAACCTGTGAGAGACTTGAATACAATTAATATTTGTTTTAAGAGAAGTGTCAGAAGTCCATCTGGTAACAGAGCATCTGTCAGAAGAGACATCTCTGTTGTATACACATGGCAGTGACACAGAGGGTGTCTTGCCCAGCTTTTTGTGACTCTCACCTGTGCATGTCTAACAGGGGGACTCAGTGCTGTGTGGTGGGGAGGGGACTGTGTGAGGCAGATAGCCCCAGGGCACTGTGTAAACCCTGTGGTCTTCGGTACTTTGTTCACCCCTCTTCCTAAGACTAACTGAGCATGGAAGGAGGTTGTCTAGTTCAATTAGCAGAGAGTCTGGGATCTGGAACACATTTCATAATTGTTAGCTAGGGTTATTTTCAAAAGAAATAGGAAAAAAACTAATGAAAACACTTAAAAAAATCTTCCATAAGTTTTTTTTTCCCCTGCTCTAGAAATTTATTTGAATAGACAAAATAAGCAAAGTATCATATATTACAAATATCAGGGTGGTAGAAAAAGGTAAAAGTTATGATAATGCCACATTAAAAAATTGCTGTAGGGTGTGTGAGTTCACTGGAGAGAGGCAAAGAGAGAGAAAGAAAGAGAAATCACCCCTCTTCACACCCCATTCTTCTTCTCCATTCTCCTCTTGGGATTTTGGACACACATACACACATGTCCAGTGTGTTTTTCAAGTTGCTGGGTCTGGGCTTTGAACTGCAGTTGGCCCTATGGGATCCAGCTGCCTTAACTATCGCACCATCTGCTGGCCCACATGTTTTTGTTCCTAGGATTTTGCCATAGGGCATGTGCACTCACTAGAGAGAGACAGAGAGTGACTGAGAGGAGGAAAGTGAGAAATCATCCCCTAGAGGGCCACACTGTAACCCCTTCTTCATTCTCTTGAGACTTTGGGCATGCACACAGATGTGCTCAGTGTGATTTTCTTTCTTTCTTTATTTTTTGAATTATTTTATTAAACTTTATTTATTTATTTTAATTTGACCAGAGAGGGACAGAGTGAGAGAAAGAGAGTGAGAGAAAGTGAGAAAGTGAGCCACCAGGTCTGGGACTCGAACCACAGTCAGCCATGTGGGAATCCAGCACTCTCAAC